>JAHLJS010000009.1:2746315-2947207 GCA_038502445.1 Eremochloa ophiuroides | reverse complement strand
AGCACTTCCCTGGGATGGTCACCTACGCTGATGGTGCTCCTTCACCGCCCTGGACGTGGGAGCACTTCCAGGCCGCCGAGGACGTGAGCACGCCACCGTTGCGGCGTGGATCAAGGCCGAGTTCTAGGTGAGTCTACGTGACACTAATTTCATCTTTACTATGTATTCATTGGTCGCTCTAAAAAAATCAAAAAATTACATGATGTATGCATGCAGGACTTCTATAGGTGCGACGCTGGGTTTGAGGCCCAGGCATACAGGACAAGGCCTGCAGGTCCCACCTCTCGGACCTGTACTACGAGACGCGGCTCCAGTGCATCATCAACTACCACGCCGACGTCCTTGGACAGGTGGTGAGAAAGTGCGATGCCAGGAGCATGACGCTCACGAGGGAGCAGTACCTCTCGGTAAGAAGTACTTTCATGGACAGTAGGTTGGCTTCATTTCATCTTCTGACATTTCAATAACTCTATGGCATGCAGCAATGTCCTAGTTGGTGCGCCTGTCACCACCTCTGCTGGGAGGCAATTGTGGACCGGTGGCTCTCGGCCGAGTGGGCGGAGAAGCACCATGTCCGCCGTGACTGCCGCCTGCAGATGGGTCGGCCGGCACACCACCAAGGCAACCTCAGCCTCAGCGCGTACGCCAGGACATGGGTAAACTTCTTTGTGTTACCATCTTTATTTTTCTATCTTAAGACTCAATTATCACTACTTGTAATCGTCTTTGTGTTTTCCTCGCAATCCCAGACGCATCAGGGCCAGGAATGCAACGACTTCATGGCGTTCGCCCTGGCACACAAGGGCAAGGCGACGGCCCCGGACGTCACCTACAACCCGGCGGACGGCCCCAAGGTGTACACCAACCCGAGCGTCCACAGCAAGCTTAGCAAGTACACCTCGGCGGCACGCCAGCGCTATGGGGAGGATTACAATGTCATGCAAAGTTGCAAACACACAAGAAGGCCAGCAGAAATCAATAAATAATAATCAAAACATATCAATTGTAAACTTTTTAGACATGTGTCACCTGGGAATGTAGAACCAAAACATGAAGGAAATGATGAGCTGCGGCAAAATAATAAAAAAAAGCACACCACACACACGATTCTGGCCATATTGTTAATGCATTGGAAATATGCTTTGTCATCAAGGGAAATCTTTAGATAAACACCAGAAACAACTTTTCTAGCAATCGGAATATGAGGTGGGAATACACACACACAGATATATATATATATATATATATATATATATATATATATATATATATATATATATATATATATATATATATATATATATATATATATATATATATATATATATTTATGAGACTCAAATCAGCTCTCATATACGAATCGCCGTCTTGCTTTGGTAACTTGAATGAAGAGGGAAAAAATATATTAAGTAGTACAGCATCAAAAGACACCAAATTTGTGTAGCTAAGCATCAGTGAGCAGGGTAGACCCTAGACATTGCACTCAGCAAGTGTCTTCCCATCGTCGTCAAGCTCGTTGCCATCAAAGGTGAGATTCTGGTGGCTACCGATCGTTTTCTTGACATCGCCGATGGTGTTAGACGGGTCCACCTTTAGAGTCATCTTCTTCCCAGTGGACGTCTTCACAAAGATGTGCATTGCACAGTCAAGGCGCAGGGTGGATTTTCTCTTGACGTTGTAACCGGCGAGCGTCTGTTCCCCATCCACAAGCTGCTGTCTTTTAAAGAGGAGCCTCTGTTGTTCCTGAATCTTTGCCTTGAAATTGCCAATCTTGTCAGTATACTGCACCTTGAACCTGATGACCTTGCTTCTAGGGAATGTCTTGACGGCAATCTGCATTTGGTGCTTCTTCGGACTGCTGAGGTCAAGCTGCAGGGTCGAATGGTTCTGAACCTTGTAAAAGCCAAGCTTGCGCTTCTTATTTAGTTGGTTGCTGCCAAAGATGATCCTCTGCTCATCCTGTATCTTTGCCGTGACATCACCGACTGTATCAGATGGCTCCACCCCAAGTGACGGTCTTCTTGCCATTGAGCATCTTGACGAAAATCTGCATGCCAAAGTCGAGGTGCAGGGTAGAGTCGTTTTGGATTTGATGACGATAGTATCCAAACGTTCCATCATCCTCAAGGTTGTTGCCGGCCAAGAAGAGGCTCTGGTGGCCAGTAATCTTTTCTCTGACATGAGTGATCGTGTCTGATGGGTTCAGTTGGAGCGCCATGGTCCTGCTTGTGCGTGTCTGTACGTAGATATAGATGCTGTCGCTACAGGATGGACACTGACGACAAGAAAGAAGGCGCATGAGAAGGAACATGGGTGCAAACTCGAAGACATTGTAATCGGAGAGCTTGCGCCCATCCTCGAGCTGGTACCCGCCGAAAATAATGCGCTGCTGCTTAGCAGGAACGTCCGTCTTCTCCTCAACCTTTGCCTAGAGGCTATCAACCGTCTCAGAAGAGGGCTCCACATTGATGACGACTGTTTTGCCAGTGAGGCCCTTCACGAAGATCTGCATCTATATACACAGCATATGTGAGTACAATAATGATTCTGTATCATATATCAGCACGCTCGCAACAATATATTTGCAAGAACAACGTCGAGATGCTTGCACCCACACGTTTAGCTCTGTCAAAGAACGAACAATGCATATTCCTGCCTGCCTTGGTCTCAGTCTCAGCCAGAAATTAATAACCTGAACACTACGTAAGATATATCTGCTCTGTGGGTTTATCAGGCTAACAAAATGTACTTGTGTTAGCATCTGCACTGACGATAGATGGATCGATTAGGTGTGTCGAAAAATCTGACAAAAAAGGGTGTACGGAGCTACAGCGCAGGGATTCCGATCTGCAGCCTGAGCTTAGGGCATATGGAGCTATAGGGAGAGAATAAAGCGGACGCCAGGTTAAAAGAGTCACCTTGTCGTCGGCGGCGGAGTTACCACGCGATGGCGTCGTGTTGTGGGAGCTAGGCCGTCTCGTCGCGATCACAAAGCCAAACCTAGACAAGCACGGATCGATGCCCCTAAGGGCTAAGGGTATGATCACAGCTAATATATATGTTGTGCGTGTTTTTCCTATGAACGTCCGAGTTCGTTTAATTTCTGTTTCTCCTTTTCTTTCCAATTTTCACTCGGGCCGCAAGGTTATTTTTTCCTCTTTTTTTTTCCATTGTACATGTTTAGGCGGATGTCTGTTTTCTTTGTCTTTCTAGTTTTGTTTAATTAATAACTAGCAAACGTGTGTGTGGCAATGGATCCAAATACGTTTTGGAATCGGAATATGAACTATCTTTGGATACACTACTACAATAACCTTTACAGAAGCGGACAAAAAAGATTACCCGAGGCGGTTTTAGCAACCGCCTCGAATCAAAGGTCGCGGTGAATAACCTATTTTCTGAGGCGGTTTGCTGCTCGCCTCGGTTAATCAAATAAAAAAACCCACACCATAGGTTTGGGCCTGGATCTGGGCCGCCATCGTGCTGCTCGCCGGGGTAGATCCGCTGCCACCATCATAGCCGCTCGCCGGGATCTGGATCTAGCCTTCCCACCACCGGGATCCGGCCTCCTCGCCACCCGCGCCGCTAGATCCGGGCCTGAGAGAGAGGGATGGAAATGACTGGGACGTCGGGAGCTCGCGCTGCCGCCGTGTCACTGTGGCCAGCCGCCGCTCGCGCCGTCCTGGCCGTCGCCGGCCGCCTCTCGCGCTGCCCTGGCCATGGCCGGCCGTCGCTCGCGCTGCCCTGGCCGTGGCCGGCCGCGCGCCGCTGCTCCGTGCTCCGCCAATGGAGGCCGACAAGCACCACCGGGGGAGGCCGGATCCGGCCATCACACCACCGGATCCGGCCACCTCGCCATCATTGTGGAGCCGCGCCGCCATGATGTGAACTTCTCAAGTTCTCCGTTCGAGGTGGTTGCCAACGAAGCAGATTTCTGGGGAGGTCCAGTAAATGAAGCATCGAACCTTTTGAAGCACTCGATGACCGTGTGGCCCTCCTTGCTACATAGCTAGCAAAAGACGCCCACGTAGAATCCTCCATGTGGATGGTTGCAACAACGTCTAGGCCAAGGCAAAAGCCGCCGCGACCACCATGGCCCCCACCGCGAGGCCTGTTGGAGTTGCTACAGCCACCGCATCCTCCTTTGGCAGCGAGGTTTGGCCGAGGACTGGTATGCACCACCGCGGCCATGGAGCTCCATCCACTGCTCAAAACTGGTAAGCTGGGTGCAGAGTTTTCCCATTGTAGCGGGTTCAACCCGAGCCACCACCGCAAACACCACCAAATTGAATTCTAGATCCAACCCGGTCAGAATATAGGAGACAAGCTCCTCATCTTCAAGACATTGTCCAACTGAAGCCATCTAATCAGCTAAACCCTTCATCTTGTTAAAGTATTCACTTATAGATGGAGTACCTTTGGTGGCATTGAAGAGCACCATCCTCGTACTGATGAGACGTGCATGAGACTGGGAAGCAAACATCCCAGTGATGGCGCCCCAAGTGCTAGCCACTGTGACCTCCGTGGACACCTGGGTGAGGATCTCCTTACCTAGATTGGTAATAAGAAGGTAGTTGAGGACCGTCTGGTCATGTATTCAGGGTTGGGACCGGCGACTTTGTCTTCTTATCAGTATCCTCCTAGGCAGGCAGGAAGACATCATGTGGCTTGACCATCGGATCCATGATGTCTGCGAGCGGCGCCCCCTTGAGCGCCGAGGGGACCTGCGCCTTCCAAAGGAGATGTAGTTGCTGCGTGTGAGCTTCTCGCTCACCGGCAGGAATGTGGCGAAGGTGAATTAGTGAAATCCATGGAAATCTGCTAGGAGAAAGGATCTAGATACCATGTAAAAGTAGACTGAACAAGATGCCATCCATGGCTCTGATTTCCATGATATATAGGCACAAGAATAGCCCTTGTGGGGTGGCTTGTACGAGGAGTATAAAGTACAACCAAACATATGTACCCGCAGACCCGCTACAGCTTAAGCTACAATCTAGGAACAAACTAAACCTAAACCGATGCCTAGATGAACCTGGACAAAGAGCTGAACAGATAACATCATCTAACTAGGATTAATGTAAAAGTGGTGACGCTCCATCTTGGACGGCCATATAATGGATCGTTTAGCCTGTATACTATTTCACAGGTAGAGTATATTAGACCAAGGACATGCCTTTTCTTATAGAAATGTATCCGCTTTATGCATGACATAGGAAGCAATATTGGAGCAGATTATAGGCAATCCCAACACCGTCACAAAAAACATGCGAATTATTATTATTATAATGACTCGATGTAGTCTGAGCACAAGAAACACAAGAAACTAGGATGAAAAAAACTATGCTGCTTTCGTAAAATCGGCGACTCAGTTGCAGCTAGGGCTCTGTGAGAAAGCGCTGTCAGGGAAAGATTTTGTGGAGGTCTCGAGCTGGATATTGATCTGGTTGCCAGTGTGAGTGACTTGATTGATCCCGAGCCACGCGAACTCTACTTGAACCCTCACGCCGGACACACGGCTGATGGAACCGGACTTGATGACGCCACTGACGCTGGTGTCGTACCGGAACTGTAATTTCGTTCCAGCCGCCGTGATAAAGAAGTTGCACTCCTTAGGGAACGCCACTTGCAATGCGCCGCCTGGTTGAAGCACGTATGACTTCGCGCCAAGTGGTAATAGGCCCTGCGGCAGGTTGTTCTGTGCCAAAACATCATACACCGTTGTGGCTGCTGCTATTTTGGAGTTAGCCTCCAACATGCAGGCCACGAATATGACGGCGAGGACAAGAAACTGCTTCGCCATGGTTGGTTGCTCGTCCAGACTATTGATACCCAGGAGGACAAACAAGTGTGTGTATATGTTAAGTACTAGGACAATGTTGTCTGGTGGTTCTCTTCCTAGCCCCCACATATATATAGCCAGCAAAACCCAGAATAGTTATGTTTTTAATTGTATTTACTTTTGCCTAATTACATTATTGTTCCATAAAAATGATCCGCCAGTTATATGAGTCATTTGGGTTACCATCGTAGCCTCTTAATTATATAATAAAGCCGTTCAGGCAAACAAATAATAGTTATGTTTTTATTGGCTTTATTTTTTTCCTGTTACAATTCCATCAAATTAAAACATCCTCCAATTAACAAGGAAATTAAGCTTACTGTTTTAGTTGCGTTTCTTTTTCCCTAATCAGTATTCCATCAAACCTCCTGTTAACAAAGAAATCAAGCTAAATACACATAACAGTTATGTTTTTATGGCATTTTATTTTTTCCCATAACATTTCCATCAAAACATCCTCCGATTAACAAGGAAATTAATTAGTATTTCATCCAAATGATCCTCTGATTAACAGTTGCCTTTATTTTTCCAGTAACCAGTATTCCATCAAAATGATCCTCCTATTAACAAGGAAATTAAGCTAACTGCACTACTAGTCTTTATCTAAAACAAGGCTGAACAATTTTATCTTCAGCCACTACTATGGAGGAGGTTTTCACATGTGGTCGAAAAGGGTTTCTAGGGGCGGTTGGGACAATCACCCCTAATAAAGTGTTGCTATAAATGCGCACTTTGTAGCAGGTTGTCTAGCCGTCCCTAGAAATCCATTTGTAGGGGCGGATCCAGTCGCCAGTCACCCCTATAAATCGATTTATAAAGACGGCTGAATCATGGAGCCGCCCCTCCAAATGGGTATATTAGGGGCTGCTAGAGTATCAAGCTGTCGCTTGAAATCGATTTTGTAGGGGCGGCTGTAGTCAAGTACTTAGAGCTTAACAAATTTAGACACATCCATATGAATATAGATGATGTAATATAATTGCTATGTATCAAGGAATCCATAGGTTATACTTGCCTTGGAAGCTAACCCGCTCTGCTCAAAGTCTTGATCCTCGAACACTTCACTCTTATACGCGATATCCAAATCAACAAAGCATTAACACAGTCATCACATGCAAGGAATAATATTACTATTAGAACAATACACCATAAACAATAACATGAAGGAAGGAAAATAATTGAATAAATAGAATCTATACATTGCTAGGAGCACATGAGCACAAAGATCACTCCAATCGGACTTAAAATGACAAATTCATAAGCAAAACCATTTTCAGGGGCATGTCTGTGAAGAAAATTTTTTTCTAAGGGCCTACAACTAAAACCGAGGCCTAAACTACAAGGAATACAAAAATAGAGGGTTTTGGTGCATAAAACAGCTTTTGGACCTCGGGCACAAATAACTGAGAGCTCTGGTGCTAAACTGAAAGAAACAGGGCCTCTTTTCAATTACTCTTGAACTGCTCTGGACCGCGGGTTAATTCCCAAAAGATCCAGGGGCTTTTATGCAAAATAGCTGGTGGCTGTTGGTGCCGGCCTAGCACCACGTGGCGTGCAGGGATAAGTTGGGTCCACGGGCACTACTGTGAACTGAGGCGCAGGGTTCGGCTCACGGTCGTCGGTGGACCGGGTGCATGGTGAGGCGAGAGCTCAGCCGCTAGGGCGCCATCCCGCGTGGTGGCGCGCCATGGGGGTGGCCCGAGCTCACTGGCGAGTGGACGGAATGACGCTGCAGGGCTCGGCTAGCGATGCGGAGGGCACCGAAGCGTTGTGGGGGCAACGGTGAGCGGCAAGGCCGGCTCGGAGCGCGGCAGCGCCATGGCCGGAGCTTCCTGAGCTCGCTGTAGTGCGCACATGGGCGGTTCCGGGCACCGTTTCGCGGAAGAGAAAGCACTGGGGTGACGAGAAGACCACGACAAACTCGAAGACGAACTTGGCTTCGACGGTGAGGCTCACCGCGGCGTGGATGGCGGTAGTGGACCTGCAGAGAGGAAGAAAGGGGGCTCGGGTGAGCGGATGCTCGCGGAAACAGGGAAGAGAGGAGCAGGGGAAATGAGGGCGAGTGCGGCGTTACCAGGGCGGCGAATCGACGAGGCAACGCTGGCGGCACCGTGCTTCCGACCGGCGGAGTGGTGGTGCGAGTTGAGGCGGAACGGGAAAGGGGGCTCGGGGCTCGGCTTCGCTTTTTAAAGGCCGAAAGGAGGTGGTGGAGGGTCGTGGGTGCGCCCCTTGGCCGGTGGTGGCGAGCAGAGTGGCCATTAAGGCCACTCGCAGCAGTGGTTTCCGAAGAGGAAACGGCGGCGGCACGGCCCTCCGGCTGGAGGTAAGTGAAGGGTGCCGTGTCTCTGATGCGTGGGCCCCGGCTGTAGCGGGGGGAGGCGAGCGGAGTCCGGGCCGGCTGCACGTGAGGCCGAGCTGGGCCGCGGCCTGCTACGTGAGCGCGCGCGGGAAGGAAACGGGCCGGCTACTGGATTGGGCCGAAACAGGTGTAGGAGGGGAGAGTGAAAATAAAATGGCTTTTGTTTTTCCTGTTTTCAAATTCCACACATTTTTGAATTCAAAATTTGAAATTAAACACAAACAAGCTATCCTCTACTCGAGCAAAAATATGCACCAGCATGAATGCAATAAAATATTTATAAGACATATATTTTCCCCTATTATTAATAAAAATATTATTTTGCCTATTCTTTCCTAAGAAAAATACATGTAACTAATCAAATTAAATTTCTAATTCCAAAAGTGTTTTTTAGGGTGTTACAAACCTAGAGAGAATACCTCCTTGTCATCAGACAACAAGGTCTTCGTATGAATTTTTGACCCGCCAGTTTTGATCGATTCATTTATATTATGTTCAATCGTCATTTATCTCGATCCGCAGAATGAACATTGATCTCTGTTTCAGGTCTGTAAAGAAATGGCAAAGAAGCAGTAGCTGGATTCCAGAGATCCTGACACAAATCCTCACCCGAACATACATCAGGTTTCGTTGTAGCTTCGTGTTCGCCACCAGTACACTTCTCCATCGCGAATCCTTTGGCCTCATAATGGATGAAGCCGGCCAAGAGAGACGCACGCATGTACTCCTCTAGCATAGTAGACTCCGAGGATGGTTCCTCCTAGTCCGCGGTTGGCGAAGTCACCGTAGACTGATAGATCGTAGCTGTCGTAAGTCGATGGTCGTGGCATCTGCCTGGATCCGTCTGAACCTCAACCAATGTCTCCCCAAGAGACTGCACAAAGTCGTCGTTGTCGTCATGGATCTCTTCCACGAGGCCCTCCGCAGGCTGACAGTACAGAGAATGCGAAGGGGATGAAGATATGGCGGCCGCCATAACTTGAATTTAGATTTCTTCTAATGAGGAGGGCTTCTCCTACCGTTTTGGTAATCAAATTTAGTATAAACATTCTCTACTAAATATTTTCTAGTGATATTTTCATATGCTATAACTAGTTTTTAGATCAAAGGCTTTTCCCCGGCTTTATTGAAAGCTTAAAGATGCCCAAGATCCACATGACTGGGGTTACCAGTTTACAATCAGTCTCAACCCAACTAGGGCACAAAAGGATTAAAGAAACGAACTCTAAACTTGACAAAGTTTTTGGGAACGGCAGGGGACCAACTCTAAACCCTACCCACTTAACAACAAAGAGTTCACAGGCACCGACAAAATACCCAACGCAACGACCACAGCCCCAGACTTCTCAGGCCGCACTTGCCGACAGCATCGAGATAATTTCTTCGGCTTTGGGCTTCAGCTTCGGTTTGAGTAGAGGTTACCACATCTTGATCAACGCTAAGGTCTTGAAAACTATTGCGGCAGGCGAGCTCACCACCTTCTTGTTGAAGACCAGCTCGCTCCTCGTCTTCCAAATGGACCATAACGCACCTTCACAAATAAAAACATTGATTTTTTTGTTCACACCTCTAACATCATTCACAATCTCCATAAAAAACTCATCACAGCTGAACGGTGCTTTAGGCCAACCCAAATTGTCACGTAAGAAAGTCCACAGGAAAATTGCAACAGGACATTGGAAAAGAATGTGATTGGTTGTTTCCTCCAGCCCGCAAACTTCACAGTTTGGTGGCCCGGACCGTTTTTTCCGTTTCAGTTGGATTCTTGATTGGATTCTATCATGTGCTGCCATCCAAATGAAAAATTTTACTTTTAATGGGATATATTTCCAGATTTTCATCAGCTGATCAGCTCTAATTCCTCCATCAGTCATCAATCTATAGGGTGACTTTGAGGAGTATTTCCCAGACTTCTCAAGTGCCCAAGTCACCTTATCTCTACCATCAGCCAGAGATACTGTGCTAAGTGTCTCAAGAAGATTAGTCAATCCACGACCAAATCTCCCACTATCTGCCTTCTAAAAGGTATGTTCCATCTTCCTTCACAGTAGGCCTCACAAACCTCTAGATCAGGATCTAAACAAATTTCAAATGATTTGCGAAATTCAATTTTCAAAGCACAATTACCGATCCACACATCTTTCCAAAACCGTGTCTGCTTTCCACTTTTTACCTCTATTACTCTCCCTCTTTGATACCAATCTCTAATGTCCAGGAGGGACCTCCAAAACTGTGAGCCTCTCTTATTTTTAATCTGAAAAATACTTTTATCTCCCAGATACTTCCTTCTAAGTATGGAGCAGCAAAAACTGTCATCACCTCTCTCCAATTTATCAATCCATTTAACCATAAGACAAATATTCATAGCTCTAACATCAGTGAATCCCAGGCCTCCAAATTGTTTTGGTCTATCTAAGGCCCTCCATTTCACCATGTGGTATTTCCTTTTTTTTCATTAGTTCCTTGCCAAAAAAAATCTAGATCTAATAGAGTCAATTCTCTGGTAGTTGCCTTCATATAACATATACACACCCATTGTGTACATTGGTATACTAGATAGGCAAGATTCTAGAAGCACACCTATCTAGTATATGCTATAACTAGTTGTAGTGTTTTATTACTCTTTAAAACATTAGGAGAATTTCACCATTTTGTAGAGTTGGTGAAGATCTCTAGTGCGTCGCGCCTTGTGTCGCTCCTCCTAGCTCAACGTCGTTCATCCCAAGTTTTTGTCCATGCAGCAACACGTTGGGGAACAAGAGTTTGTCTTCAACTCCCCCATTGTGATCGCGCATACTGTTTCAAGATGCATGCATATCCATACGTTATTTTCATGAGGATTACCGTAAAAAGTGGAGACGCTCCATCTTCCACGGCCTTATAATGGATCGATTGGCCTATGCTATAAGACAGGACAGTAATGTATATTACTAATTAATTGAAAGATATTGATTTTGTTCTGAAGAATGCATAGATCAATAGTTCATCCATCTCATCAGACCAATGACTGCTTTTTTTATATATAGAATTGTATTTGCTTTATGCATGATATCGGAAGTAACATTCAAGCGAATTATAGGTCCGAACACCGTAAAAAAGAACTCGCGAATTGTTATTACAGTAATGGCTCGATATAGGAACACATATGAGCCCAAGAAACACATATAAGAAGCCACGATGAATACAACTTGTTGCTTTTGGCAAATCCGCAACTCAGTTGCAGCTGGGGCTCTGTGAGAAAGCGCTGGCAGGGAAAGATTTTGTGGAGGTCTCGAGCTGGATATTGATCTGGTTGCCAGTGTGAGTGACTTGATTGATCCCGAGCCACGCGAACTCCACTTGAACCCTCACGCCGGACACACGGCTGATGGAACCGGACTTGATGACGCCACTGACGCTGGTGTCGTACCGAAACTGTAATTTCGTTCCAGCCGCCGTGATAAAGAAATTGCACTCCTTAGGGAACGCCACTTGCAATGAGCCGCCTGGTTGAAGCACGTATGACTTGGCGCCAAGTGGTAATAGGCCCCGCGGCAGGTTGTTCTGTGCCAAAACATCATACACCGTTGTGGCTGCCGCTATTTTGGAGTGAACCTCCAACATGCAGGCCACGAATATGACGGCGAGGACAAGAAATTGCTTGGCCATGGTTGCTCGCCCGGACTACTGTTACCCACGAGGACAAACAATTGTGTGTGTATATTAAGTATACGTACTAGGACAATGTTGTCTGGTGGTTCTCTTCCAAGCCCCCACACATATATAGCCAGCAAAACCCAGAATAGTTATGTTTTTAATTGTATTTACTTTTGTCTAATTACATTACTGTTCCATCAAAATGATCTGCCAGTTACATGAGTCATTTGGGTAACCATCGTAGCCTCTTATTAATTTTGTAATAAAGCCGGTTAGCCAAACAAATAACAGTTATGTTTTTATTGCCTTTATTTTTCCCCTGTTATATTGCCATCAAAACATCCTCCAATTAACAAGGAAATTATGCCTACTGTTTTAATTGTCTTTATTTTTTCCCTAATCAGTATTCCATCAGAATGATCCTCCTATTAACAAAGAAATTAACATAACAGTTATGTTTTTATTGCCTTTAATTTTCCCATAACATTTCCATCAATCCAATTAACAAGGAATTTAAGCTTTTTTTTTAGTTGCCTTCATTTTCTTCCCCTAATCGGTATTCCATCAAAATGATCCTCCTATTAACAAAGAAATTAAGCAAACTGCAGTACCAGTCTTTATTGAAAACAAAGCTGAACAATTTTATCTTCCGCCCTACTATGGAGGAGGTTTTTACAGGCGGTCGAAGATGGGGTTTTCTAGGGGCAGCAGGGACAACTGCTCCTAACAAAGTGTTGCTATAAATGTGCACTTTATAGCAACAGTTGTCTCCTTAGAAATACATTTCTATGGTCGCATGCCGCTGCCACTGAGGAGGCATTTGAAATATGGCCCCTTGTCACCAGAATCTCCACTGTTTATCTCCAGAACTAGACCATTTGGCACCAGAATTTCTCCTACATATGAGAAATCTTCACGATAATTTCATGGGGCATTAGTTTGGTTAGGAGAAAACAAATGCTTGTCATGTATCAATGCATCCCCAATTTTTGAAAGGGATTGAGAAGTATTTCCGGAAGAAGGGTGAGCTCGGCACGTAAATGAGCTCCGGCATTTGGGCGAAGCGAGGCAAAAGGAAAGATACACTCATCAAAGGTGACATCTGTCGAGATGTAGATGCGTCCTTCACTAGGATCAAGACATTTAAACCCTCTTATGAGAATTGCTATAGCCAAGGAACACACATTGCTTGGAACCGATTTGGCTTTTGCTAGAGTTTTAGGGACAGAGGTTCGGCTGACCGAACGCCCTAAGAAAGGTATAGTTGGGTTCTTGGCCAAACAACCGAGCAAGAGGTGTTTCTGGATTAATAACCTTTGGAAGATAATCTATTGACTACAAAGACAGCCATAAGAAACGCTTCATCCCAAAATTTTATGGGCATGGACCCATGAGCTAGGAGTGGGAGACCCGTCTCAACCATATGTCGATGTTTACCCTCACCAAAACAATTTGGTGATACGCATATGGGCAAGAAATATGATGGGAAATCCCTACTCATTGAAATAAAGTGCTTAAAGCTGTATACTCCCCACCCCAATCGGTTTGTATGGCCTGAATTTTATAATCAAACAATCGCTCAACAAGTTTTTACAAATCATGAAAACATTGAAACACCTAAGACTTGTGACGCAGGAGGTTGATCCAAGTGAAGTTGGAGTAATCATCAATGAATGAAACATAATATGTCAACCGACCAACTGTGGCCGGAGCAGGTCCCCAAACATCTGAATAAATATCATCCAAAGGACTAGATGAAACACTACTACACCTTGGATAGGCCACCTGATGACTTTTGCCCTGTTGACATGCATCACACACGTGACTTTTATTATCATCTCTAACAAAAGAAAATTTGTGGTGGCTAAGAACCTGCTGAACTACGGGAGCAGCAGCATGACCTAGCCTATCATGCCACAACGACGCTGATAGTTTGACGACACTAAGAGCTTCTTTATTCCCGGACAACCCACGAAAGGATGATGACTTGATGCGGTAGAGGCCACCTTCACATCTGCCTCTGATGAGGATTTTCCTCATCGCCTGCTCCTTTATAGAAAATGGTTGGAATGAAATTCCAGGAAAACATTATTATCACCGGTGATACGATTAACAGATAAAAGGTTCTTGCTGGCTCGAAGATGAATTTTGCTAGTTGGGAAATGGAAAGTACTACGAGCAACATGTGAAATCTTCATATATACCTGTTCCTCTATTTGCAGCATGAACATGATCACCAGCATGGTACTTGTCACAAACAGTGAGCTTCTAAAGTTCACTAGTGATGTGATCAGTCACCCCAGAGTCCTTGTACCATTTTGTATCAACTCTGTACAAGGTGGTTGCCAATGAAGGAGATTTCTGAGGAGGGTCCTGTAAACGAAGCATCGAACTTTTTGAAGCACTTGATGACCGTATGACCTTCCTTGCTACATAGCTGGCAGAAGACACCTGCTTAGAATCCTCCATGTGGACGGTGGCAACCACGTCTAGGCCACTATAAAAGCCGCTGTGACCACCATGGCCCACATGGCAAGGCCTGTTGGAGTTGCTGCTGCACCGCATCCTCCTTTGATAGCGAGGTTGGCCGAGGACTGGTATGCACCACTGCCGCCATTGAGCTCCATCAACTGCTCGAAACTGGTGAGCTGGGTGTAGAGTTCTCCCACTGTAATGGGTTCAACCCTAGCCACCACTTCAAGATGTTGACTAACCGAAGCCATCTCATATACTAAACCCTTCATCTTGTTAAAGTATCAATTATATATGAAGTACCTTTGGTGACATTGGAGAGTGCTATTCTCATACTGATGAGGCATGCACGAAACCAGGAAGCAAACATCCCCGTCACGGCGCCCCAAGCGCTAGCCGCCGTGACCTCCGTGGACACCTGGGTGAGGATCTCCTTGCCTAGATTGGTAAGGAGGTAGTTGAGGACCGTCTGGTCGGTTAGTCGGGGTTGGGGATCGGCGGCTCCATCTTCTCATCGCTATCCTCCTCCTTGGCACGAAGAAGACATCATGCGGCTTGACTGTCAGATCGATGATGTCCGGGAGCGGCGCCCACTTGAGCGCCGAAAGGACCTGCGCCTTCCAAAGGATGTAGTTGTTGTGTGTGAGCTTCTCGCTCACTGGCAGGAACGTGGCGAAGGTGAAGAAGTGAAAGCCATGGAACCATGTAAAAGTAGATGAACAAGATGCCATCCATTGCTCTCATTTCCGTGTTATATAGGCACAAGAATAGCCCATGTGGGGTGGCTTGTACGAGGAGTATGAAGTACAACAAAACATATCTACCTGCTACAGCTTAACCTACAGTCAAGGAACAAACTAAACCTACACCAATGCCTAGATTAACCTGGACATAGAGGTGAACAGATTACATCATCTAACTAGGATTAATGTAAGTGTGGAGAGTCTCCATCATCGACGGCCATATAATGGATCGTTTGGCCTGTATACTATATGACAGGTAGAGTAATGTATATTAGTAATTAATTGAAGGATATTGACTTTCAATGCTACAAAAAAAATATATTTTGCGAGACGTTTGGGACTTTGTTCGGAGGCGGGCAGCATTGAAAACAGCCTCAGTTAATGTCTCGATTAACCAAAGCGGTCATTTTTTATTAACCGGGACAATTATAATTAACTGCCTCATAAAGTTGATTTATGAAGGCAGTTTTTTAAAGAGCTTTTTACCTGTGTGCCATTATAAAAGTTTAAAATGACCTACGTACCATTGAGTTAAAAAAAAAATTCCTCTGTACCCTTGATAAAAATTTTCTTTACCTTCATACCACTTTCGTCAATGACTCAATTTTCAAAAAATCATAACTTCTCCATACAACATCGGACAAAGATGATTTTTATATAAAAATTATAGAGCTCGACGAGATCTACAACTTTTTAGTTTTGAGTTTTTTCATTTGAGGAGATTAAGATGCTCAAAATTAATTTTAGTGCTGAAAGTTTAAATTAATCTTTTTGAGCATGTTAACGTCCTCACATGAAAAAACTCAAAACTAGAAAGTTGTAGATCTTGTCGAGCTCTACAATTTTCATATAAAAAACGTTTTCATCCGATGTTGTATGGAGAAGTTATGATTTTTTGAAAAATGAGCCATTGACGGAAGTGGTATGTAGGTAAAGAAAATTTTATTCGGGGGTACAGAGGAACTTTTTTCAATTCAATGGTACGTAGATCATTTTAAACTTTTATAATGGCACACAGGTAAAAAGCTCTTATTTAAACGAGACCCGCCTTAGAAAATACAACTATTTTACGAGGTGGTTATGTATAAAAGGCCCGACTCGGTTAAAAAGGTCAAGCCCATTCTAATTTATAAAAGCCCAACTTGACCCGATAGATGGCTCCGACTATATATACAGACTCTCTAGGGTTTCACCACTCCCGCTCCTCCCCCTTAGCCGCTCACCTTCCTCTCCTCCAGTCCTTCGTTGCCGACGCCGTCACCCCTCTCATCCCTATCCCTCTCTCTCCCTCCCTCTTCCTCTCTCTCCATCCCTCTCCTTCCTCGTGGATCGACGACACCAGGGCGGCGGCGGCGGCGCAGCCGGGCGCGGGGGCTTTCCGGGTGGCGGCGCTCTCGGGCTCGGCGGCCGCTCGGGGGCGGGGGCTCACAGCGCAGTGGCGCTCAGGCTTGGGGGCTCAGGGGCCAGCGGCGTAGCGGCGCTCGGGAGCGGGGGCTCGGTGGCGCTCGGCACTCGGGCTCGCACAGCCAGATCCAGTGGTGTGGAGGTCACGGTGGCCTGAGCTAGTGGCAGTGGCGGTGGCGACCGCGAGTACGTGCGCCCCGAAAGGTATGCCCCTCTCTCTCTCTCTCTCTCTCTCTCTCTCTCTCTCCTGTCGGATTCATGCCACACCATCTCCCTCCTTACGTCACAGATCGGCGACGATGTCTCTGGCCCTACAGCGGCTCCCTGGAGGCAGATCCGCCCTCTCCCTCCCTTTCCCGAGAGCAAGGGCCCGGATCCGGCGAGCAGGTGCCCGGATCTGGCGGCGGGGGCCTGGATCCGGCAAGTGGCCGCAACAGCATGGAGGTCCGGCGGCAGGGCGCGTGGATCCGTGGTGGTAGCGGTGTGCTACTGTGATTGGCCTAGGTCTAGGCACAGACCCAGTTGGTTTGGGCATTTTTTTATTTTGATTAACCAAGGTGGACGTGTTTTAACCACTTCGGTAGATCACAGATTAACTGTGGCCTTACCTCCGAGGCTGATGGAAAAACCGCCTCGGTTAATACTATTTGCCAGCCAATGTTAATTTTTATGTAGTAGTGTTTGTTCTGAATGCATAGATCATTCGAGCAGATCATTCATGACATCGGAAGTAATATTCGAGCAGATTATAGGCAATCCCAACATAGTCAAAAAAAGTCGCAAATTATTATTATTATATAATGACTCGAGATAGGAAGGCATATGAGCCCAAGAAACACAAGAAACTAGGATGAACAAAACTATGCTGCTTTTCGCAAAATAGGCGACTCAGTTGCAGCTGGGGCTCTGTGAGAAAGCGCTGGCAGGGAAAGACTTTGTGGAGGTCTCGAGCTGGATATTGATCTGGTTGCCAGTGTGAGTGACCTGATTGATCCCGAGCCACGCGAACTCTACTTGAACCCTTACGCCGGACACACGGCTGATGGAACCGGACTTGATGACGCCGCTGACGCTGGTGCCATACCTAAACTGTAATTTCGTTCCAGCCGCCGAGATAAAGAAGCTGCACTCCTTAGCAAATGTCACTTGCAAACCGCCGCCTGGTTTAAGCACGTATGACTTCGCGCCAAGTGGTAATAAGCACCGCGGCAGGTTGTTCTGTGCCAAAACATCGTACACCGTTGTGGCTGCCGCTACTTTGGAGTTAGCCTGCAGCATGCAGGCCACGAATATGACCGCGAGGACAAGAAACTGCCTCGCCATGGTTGCTGGTGCAGACTATTGTTACCTAGGAGCACAAATAAGTGTGTATATATGAATATAGTTTATAAAAGTACTAGGACAATGTTGTGTGGTTCTCTTCCAAGCCCCCGCACATATACAGCCGGTCATCAAAACAGAGAATAGTTATGTTTTTTATTGCATTTACTTTTGCCTAATTATATTACTGTTTCATCAAAATGATCCATCAGTTATATGAGTTATTTGGGTAGCCTTCATAGCCTCTTAATTATGTAAAGCCGGTGATATTTTTTTATTGACATTACTTTCTTCCTATTACATTTCCATCAAAACATCCTCTCGAATTAACATGAAAAGTAAACTTTTTTTTTGTAAACATAAACTTAATTAATAATTAAATAGTATCATTACAAGCAAGAGACACGACAAACTGTGGAAAAATATCAAAAAAGACCTGAGAACTACTGGAACTAATTGCAAAATGCGCAAGATGATGTGCTGCAACATTCTGATTACGGCTAATCTTCCAAATCTCCACCCGGCAGAGGTCGTTCATCCGCAGTTGCACTTCCTGAATTGTCAACCAATGAATGGATCGATCCTGGCCCCTGGCATTCAGCTTCTCTGCAACCACCAAGCAGTCAGTTTCAATTATCATAGGGACATCCATCCAACGCGCTGCCAGAGTAATCCCTTCCCGACAAGCCACAGCTTCAGCTTCCTCAGCGTCTCGACAATGGTGGAGTAGCAGCCTCCAAGCTGCCAGTTTTACTCTGCCCCCACTATCCCTTATTATGACGCCAATAGCAACAAGGCCAGTATCCGGAACAAAAGCCCCATCCATGTTGATCTTCAGCCATCCCTCCTCTAGAACCATCCATCTTTGTTTCTTCTGTTCAACATTTTTCGGCATCGTTACTCCCCGTGCCACTGCCAGGCTTTTTCCTTCCTTGTCAATTTGGTCACTTTTCTGACGGCACTACAGGAAAGACTCCATATAGCAGGTAAGGAACCTCATCGAGCCATCAATAGAAATGTTCCTTCCTGCCCGCCAAACACCGTTCCGTTGGCACCACGCACACCACATGATCATAAGTTCCCCATGATCTCCATCGGAAAATGGTCAAACAAGACAAGCAACCATTGTGGACCTGTATACTGTAGATCTTCCGTGGGCAATGCCCAAAACTACCTCATGCCCTGTCGGAGTCCCACGGCGTGTGGGCAGCCCAGACAAGCATGGAAACAGTCCTCACACCCAGCACCGCACAGCTCACAAGTATCATTGTGCACGATATGTCTGTGGCATTTGTTAGCTTGAGTAGGGATAGTGTTGTTGGCGACCTTTCATGCAAACACTTTGACCTTCTCCGGCACCTTAGTGGACCACAGTTGCTTCCACACTTTCCTGCCATCCATTGGAGTGGAGCTAGTGCCAATTTGCCTTCCCCATGCACACTCCGCATAGCCAACCTGTAAGCACTCTTGACAGAGAACAAGCCCGACTTCTCAAAATTCAAGCAACATAGTCCGGACAAGGAGTTTGGGGTAACTTAATTTTTAAAATTTCCTCAGCATCAGAAGGAGAGAAGTACCTCCTGACAAAAGCCCTCCTCCCAGCACCTAGCTTCTTTATTAATTAGGTGTGCCACTTGGCGTAACCAGCATTGACGCATGCTGCCCACCGATTTCATACCATGAGCTCGTGGTAGCCAGTTATCATGCCAGGTACGAATGCTGTAACCATCACCCACTCTATAGACAGCACCCTGTTTCAGCGGGTCTAAACCATGCTCAATTCCACGCCATGAAGAGGATGCATCGCCCGCCAAAGTAGTATCTAGGAAATTGCCATTCGGGAAATATTTTGCCTTCAATACTCATGCACACAAACTGTCAGGGTAGAAAACCAACCTCCAGGCCAATTTCGCCAACAAAGCTTGATTAACCAGCCTCAAATCTCTGAACCCCATGCCCCCAAAGCCCTTCGGCATCAGCATCCTCTCCCAAGATACCCACTTCATCTTCCTGCAACCATTGTCCGTGCCCCGCCAGTAAGCTCTGATATGTCGCATCAACTCATCACACAACGTCAATGGAAGCTTGAAAACACTCATGACATAGTTAGGAAGTGCCTGAGCAATAGACATAATGAGAGTCTCCTTACCCGCAGCCTAGAGCTCCTTTCTTCATACGACCCGTAGGCATTGGTTGAAACACCCCTCTCTTCATACGACCCGTAGGCATTGGTAAACCAAGGTATTTTGCCTCAAATTCAACCCTCTGAACACCCAATGTCTGCCTAACTTGCTCACTCACCACGCCATCACACTGGTCGCTCATGAACAGGGAGCACTTAGCCAGGCTCAACAACTGACCAGTGCCCTCTTATAGCTTCAGCACAGACGACAAACCATCAGCAACAACAAGGAATAAATAGGGAGATAACGGATCACATTGTCGAAGACCGCGGGACGGGGAAAAGGGATGAAGGGCACCCTATTGAAGCGGACAGAGTAGCGGACAGTGAAAACACAAGTCATGATCCACTGCACCCACTTGCTTTGAAAAATCCCCAAGCTACGCGATCATACACCTTTGATAAATCCAGTTTGTAAGCACAAAAATCCTTCCCCTGAGGTCTCTAAATGGCATGTATACATTCCAATGCAATTAGTGCATTATCTGTTATCAAGCACCCTGGAATAAACGCACTCTGCTCCTTGGATATAATCTGATCAAGATGGGGTCTGAGTCTATTAACCAGGAGCTTAGAAATAATCTTGTAAATGACATTGCAGAGGCTAATAGGTTTGAAATCTCTAAGGTTTTCTGGGTTCGGCCCTTTTGGAATTGGAACAATGGCAGTCTCATTTATTCCTGGTGGCAAAATACCATCCTTAAAGAAGCGCAACACTTCAGCCACCACATGATCTCTCAAAACCTCCCAATGTCGCTGGTAAAACCTGGACGGAAAGCCATCAGGCCCAGGCGCCTTTAGAGGCCCCATCTGGAAGAGAGCATTCGAGACTTCTTCAACAGAGAAGCTGCTGCATAGCGTCTCATTCATATCATTTGTAATTTTCTCTTCCATTATTTCCACTAGATCAGTTGGATCAACTTGATCATCTGCTGCGTACAGGTCCTTGAAAAAAATCAGTAGCCATATTCTGCAGCACATTTGGGTCCTCACAGCAGACGTTATCATCAGATTTTTCGCTTCTTAATTTTATTTTTTTCGGTGCCGGTGAAAATACTTAGTATTTCGGTCACCTTCCCGTAGCCATGCAATGCGATACCGCTGTAGCCACATCATCTCCTCACGATACAAGAGTTCATCCATGCGATCAGTAAGCACGCGGTAGTCTACTCTGTTTGCTTGAGTATACCCCCACACAGCCTCCTACTTGGTTCTTAGAGTCCTCTTTAGTGACGCCTCAAAATTCTGCTTGCTCCACATCCTCGAGGCACGTCTGACATGAGAAACCGCGTCAGCAATGCCTCCCAAGCCTTCTCTATTTGGCGCCGAGCACCAAGCCTCCTTGATCTCCGTCCCCAAAGACTCCAGACGCTCCCATATAATCTCATATCGGAAAATCCGCGTTTTGTGGCGCTCCCAACTCTCCTTTTTTAATTTCCAGCAACAATGGACAGTGGTCTGACCTGGATGAAACCAAGTGGTATAGTGTTGATGCACCAAACATATCTCGCCAGTTAGAGTCCACAACGGCGGCCCTATCCAGACACACTTTCACATTCGCTCTTCCATCCCTTCCATTATCATAAGTAAACGGCAAGCCCAAAACCCGAGGTCCATCAATCCACAGTCATTTAGCGCATCACGAAACACCGCCATTTGCCTCTCCGAGCGATGGCCCGCAGCAAAGTGCTCATAACCCCACATAGCCTTTTTAAAATCGCCCATGAGAAGCCAGGGCTCACCTGAAGCTTCGCGCAAGCGACGCAAGAGTTCCCAATAAGTGACGATCTTCAGTTCTCAGTTCACCATAAACAAAAGTGACTCGAAATCGTGGTGACGTGCTGGCCTCCCTCACATGGACATCGATGAAGCGCTTATGTTTTTCAATCAGAGTAACATCCACAAACTCATGCCAAAAGAAAGCTAACCCACCTCCGGTACCAGAACTATCCACTGCAATAGCATATATTCCTCATTCCCAGTCTCCACCTTAAATTCGCCGCACAGTCGCCTGACATTCTTGTTTCAGATAAAAACACGGGACGGGGACTCTTTGCTCCAACTTGAGCAATAAGCTCTTGAACTGTCCGAGAGAGTCCCAACCCTCGGCAGTTCCAGCTGAAGAGATTCATGGCTACTGACGGGCCTCGCCTTGAGGACCCGTCAGGTTGAGCGACAACTGGTCACCCTCCACTAGCTTCACTCGTTTACTCGAAACCTCCTGCGCCTCAGAGCTCGCACTCAATTCTTGGTTCCCCACATTTTATATTCATCTCCCGGCGCTTGCCCAGCACCCCAACATTTCGCTTCAAACAAGCAGCGCTCTGCTGGATAATCTTCCTCAGTCCAGGCTCGAGATGGTCACCTTGGCATACGGCGAAGCAGCCTCACCCTCCGACATGGTAGGGCAATCAGCCCGTGCCTTTCTTACTTCCTCGGAAAAAGAATCCGGCCCCAAACCAACTGTTTCCTTAACACCATCCAAAATATATTATTTATGTTGTCGGACAGAGAACAGTGCCATTTTTTGATTTTCCCCTGCGCCCTTATCCGCTCAGCTTTTGCTCGACGGGCCTCCCATTTCTGGCAATCCACTGCGCCACCTCCGCCAGTCCAGGATGCATGAAAAATAAACTTATTGTTATTACCTGCCTTTATTTTTCCCTAATCAGCATTCCATCAAAATGATCCTCCAAGAATTTCAAAAAAAAGAGATCCACCAAGTAACAAAGAAATTAAGCTAAATGTACTACCATTCTTTACCCGAAACAAAGCTGAACAACATTTATTTCTCGTGGCTAGAACAGATTTTTGTCACAACATTTATTTCTCGTGGCTAGAACACCTTTTTGTAGACTGGTTTTGCTGCTGCTAATGCACATTTTTGTACTACTCATTTTTGTAGACTGGCTAGAACTCATTTTTGTACCCACATGGTTGGAGCTGGGCGCACACAATTCACCAACTCACTTTGCTTTCTTGAGGCACGTCTATCCAAACAATTGGTCAGTTTAGCATTCATCTAATAGATAATACACTCATGAGTAGCAATGCACACACTAGCAAGGTGTGGTTACGAAGCAAATCGAATAGTTTGAAATCCTCAAATAGTTTCTACCACTACTAGAGAGCAGGCCTTTGGTCGATGTTCAAAATATACAATAGTCTCGGCGAATTTTGCGTCCGAGAACAAAAAGCGATTGAGTCCCGGTTGACAACCCCGACCGGGACTAAAAGTCCCGTGCCCAACGGCTCTACTGTCAGAATTTTGCAGGAGGGACTTTTAGTCCCAGTCAGGTTTAAAAACCAGGACTAAATCTCAACCTTTAGTCCCGGTTTTTAAACCTGACCGGAACTAAAAGTCCATCCCCTATTTAAACCTTCTTCTTCTCCGCTAAGCTCGAGCCCGAGTAGACAGCTCTTGCTTTGTTCTTGTTGTGTTCTTGCTTGTTCTTGCTCTCTCATCTCCTACCATTGATCCATCTCAAGACCTTTACTCCGCCATCAACTTCTTTAATGGTAAATAGCTTCATCTTCTCATGTTTTAGCAGTAGCATGTACGTCATTTCATGTATATATATTTGCTTTTTTGCATTTTTATGATTTCTACGCCATTTTAAACTCCAATCACATGATAGTTTGTGTGTGTATTTTTAACATCACTTCACATTAAGTTGTCACCCCTAACATGATGCCGAAAAACACCATTGGCAAAATAATCTACACTTGCCACCTAAAAATAATACTATAGAATATATCCATAAGCGCAAAGATAATTCTCTCATTGTAGCACTTCACCCGGTAAGTATTCTGAGTATCGTTGATTTGTTTTATGCCAAAAGGATAAATAGACATTCTGTTCATTAGGGTAATCTACTAAAGTGATTGAAAAGATAATTAACTTTAATAATAAATGTGCAAACCTACGATAACCAATTAATCTAATGCTTTAGCAGTAATAAGTCAATAATACTGTGATAAATGATAACGGAGTAAATGAAGTAAATGGTATTCCAGAGATAGAGACTCACTAATCTCGAGATTCGGCTAAAGTAAAGAAAACCTACGTAATTACTAAATACAAAGTCTACAGTATACGCCATATTACACATCTTCATTTATAACATAATCAACTCCGAAAACATCATAAGGAGCATCATCTAATGAGGATATTAAGACACAAGGGTCACCTCCTTCGCGACCGCGCTCTGCTCGTCCTACGTACGGGGGGTGGACTACAGAGAAACCAACACAGCTGTCACCTACGCGGACTACGACACGACCCGGCACGTCAGGATGCCTCCATACGTACGTAATATATCTAGACACCACGTCTACATAATACATACCACCTAACTCACTCGAGTATTGAATTAGACGCTTTACGATCATATGACAATAATCATCACCAATCACAACTATATCAAATATGCAATTAGAATAAACTAAGAACTGAATAAGTAGCAATATATTGAAATAGAGCAAAGTCATAATGAGATAGAAGATAAAATTACCGATCTCTAGACGAACAGATCTAGAATCCCGAGCGTAACGCCCAACTCTACTTGAACCTTGCTAGACGCCTAAATTAATAAACTTTGAAGAACTAGAGCTCTACTTCTAATTTCTGGAAACCCTAACTTCTGTCTACTCTTGACAAATGAAGCAGGAGGAATGAACGTGCGCCGTTGGATCAAACCGACTTAACATAGGGCTGAAATGACTCCTTGGAGGCGGTTGCGGAATACTCCAGAAGACGGCGGCCAGAAACCCTAGGGGGCGCCGCCCGGACCCCCTTGGCGCTGGCCGGCCCCACCACCTGACAGGTGGGGCTCCGGTTGCTTCGGGTGCTTTCTAGACGCTTCTACCTTGCCGATAACGTTTGTTGCCTTCGCGATTAAGTTTCATGATAATTATGCACTTTAATCCTTCTTTTAAGTTTTTTTAGAAAATTCACTGGAAAATAGATAATTCATCAAAACTCGTAAAATTTGTCAGTAATACCCCTATGTTTCTATTATTGCCCCTTTCTAAGTATTAGTTGACGGTATAAAATTGGTACTTAACGACCGTCAACAGTCTATATATTTTGATGAAGGAAGCTAAAATTATTAAATTAAAACTAGTATACACCTTTCATTGCTAGTATTCCTACCACATTTCATGGTTTATTTTGGGAAATAGAGAATGTCATCACATGTAGAGATATCTGGGTTTCAGGCATTCGACATCATAACTTGCTCAAGACCTTATTAATTTTTTACCACAGCCTACACATGTGATAACATGACACCTCGACAAGTTTCTTGATTTTTAGACTTCGTATGGATTTTATATAATTTAAAAATACTATTCCGACAAGTTGGTCGTCATGTTACGTGAAGAAGATGACTGAAATTTGATGCGTGCTCGCATCAAATTTATCCTTGAAGGCATCAATTGAAAAGAATTAATTTGGTTGGACACATTAATTCAAATCTCAAACTTCAGTTAGATACAAAGTCATCGCAAGGAATAAACAATGGGATGAGCCCAAGGTGCTTGTCCCAATAAAATGATTAGCATTTTAAGTAGCCTTGAGCAGAACAATTTATCTGATTTAGGCTAAGCTCTCATCCCATTGATTCTGTATGCCTGGCTTCAACATTATTGCCACCTCTCGGACAAAGTGATGCGACTCTGTAGGCTAGCACAAGATCAATAAATAGCGATCATGGGCCATCATAGTTCCTTTTGGTAATAGTATCACTGGATAACTGGAATACTATTTTGGGAACCTAATATTAGAGCAGAAGCCCCCTTTGTTTATGGATTAGTGGATTATAATGAAAGATAAACTTAGTCTTGTAATGGAAAAGAAAAGTGCTTTCAATAAAACTTACCAATAGAAGGTGTAGTTAATCTACGACATTGATGTAGCAGTTTCATTTGTGCCCACAATGGCCAGGAAAGCATTACGATTTAATGTTAGACCTCCAGGATAAGTATTGTTATTTTATCGACAAACAATGAACCAAGCCCACTCAGGCATTTCATCAAATGGCTGGGAGAGCATGGGTGGCAAAGGCAGACAGGACCAAAGAGAGGGAGACGAGCAGCGCTAGATAGAGGAGGGAGGGAGCATGGGACGGACGGACCTGGAGCTGCAACTTGAGCTCAATGTCGATGCATCAGCAGAAGCCCATAATGTAGTAGCAATCATTTGCATCCCCATTGCTCATCGCAGAATGGAAGGCTTCGAGTAGAAGCCGCATCGAGGGGGCAGCAGGCCACTACCACCGATGCCTCCGGAAAGAAGCGACAGAATCGTCGATTGTCGCGCAAAAGGTGGCTGCGCCACCGAGCAGGTCGGGGATGGCGGAAGCCACCGGCAAATCGCTGGCCGCTGCACCGGCGAGCCGCTCCACCACACTGAGGCTAGCCACTCCGCGACACGAACGGCATGGGAGCATAGGCCGCGCGCGTGAAAGCTGGGAGGGATGAGGGCGGAGGGGCTGTCGGCCGAGGGCGGTGTGAGGAGTGATGTCGGCGAGCGGCCGGATCGCCGGAGACTGGCACGCGCGCGGTGGTGGCCGCGTCCGGCTAGCCTGCGCCTGCGGGGCCACGCTCGGCTCGCCCAGCGGAGTGCGGACGCCGGCATCTTCGCAGAGTGCAGAGGAGGGAGGGGGGCCGTTCTTATGGCACGCGGTGGTGGCCGCGTCCCGCTAGCCTGCGCCTGCGGGGCCGCGCTCGGCTCGCCCGCGGCCGTGGAGCTGCGCCGCCTCGCTGGTGGCCGGCGCCCATGCCGCCGCTCGCTCGACGGATGAGCCCCGAGAAGGTTGCCGAAGTTTCGGGTCGACAAAGGAACGGGTAGAGCCCAACCGATCCGCAATCGGACGGCCGCTATTGCAAGTTCGCCGGATCGAACGGCCAGCGGGCTAACGGGCGACGTGGCCCTATCCGTTAGCCCGCT
The DNA here is from genome assembly GCA_038502445.1 of Eremochloa ophiuroides. Lineage (NCBI taxonomy): Eukaryota > Viridiplantae > Streptophyta > Magnoliopsida > Poales > Poaceae > Eremochloa > Eremochloa ophiuroides. The sequence goes on along the minus strand of JAHLJS010000009.1, from coordinate 2,920,297 downwards.
TTTGTTGCAAGAATCGTATTTAGAAAGATTGAACAGAGGAGCATGCATTGTACCAGTAGTGAGAGGCAGAGAAGCACGCGCAACACACGGGCAGATCGAAAGACGACGTGAAAGAAAGTTGGTTGTGCAATGCACAAAAGATAAAAAGAACGCGCACATATTCCCAGCCACGTCTATATTCTCCGATCCGCACGATATGATCAAGCTATTTTTGTTACTGTAGCTAATAATTAACATATATAAATCCACAGCTTTGCATTGTACAATATTTATTTAGTTGGAGACCGCATGTACAATAATATACCTATCATCTCATGAAATCGTGGATGCGTGTGGAACACTGAGTGGTACCCACGCTGGACCCTATTTTCTGACTCCAATAAGAGACCAGATATGTGCTCAACGCTTGTGAGTACATAGGGATGGGATTGTTAATTTAATTTGCTGCTAGTAGCAGCTCTCTGATCTGATGTAAATCTGTTGAGGCTTAATTACTAGCATAAGAGATGAGCCTATTTAATTTAATGCGGTATAATCCTTTCTTACTTTGCTGAGCGCAGATTCGGTTGGACGACCCCTGAGCCGCTGTAGAATGGTAAAGAATGTTTTTTTTTTTGAAAGAAACAGGAGGAGCCAGAGGCTCCTACTGAAAATTCATTAAAAGTAATAAAAGGGTTACAAAGGAAAGAAAACAAGGAGGAGGAGGGAGGGGGGGGGGGAGAAAGATTAAGGGACAGCAAAAGAGAGAAAGAAAATCCAAAAGATTACAAATGTAACAGAACCGCCTAAATCACGTGGCCCACAGGCACCTGTCAACGTCACTAATGACATCTGACAGCCAGGCCCGTGTTCCATATGACCTAAGCGGGCTCTGCCGGGCTACATAAGCACCCGTTATCTCCGACAGGATCCCATTGCGAAGTCATTACAGAGTTACAACATTTTATAACAAAATACATCAGAGTGGAATTTGCGGAAGAATAAATAGTACTTAATATTACAGACCAGTGTTCGAATAAAATTAAGTGCAGTTATTACAGACCATAAAGTTAAAAGAGTAGCAGTAGAGTTTGGAACAACAATACGACAGATAGTTAAATATTTCACGAACCCTGCCCAAGGGTTTAACTTTAGTCTTCTTCACTCTCCTGGACGATAGTGACGCAGCACGGGGTGAGACAAACTTCGGTCTCCTGCTGCCCTCCTGCAACGGGGTTAACAAACCCTGAGTACATGGGGTACTCCGCAAGACTTACCCGACTAAAAGTGTAAGATTAGACTCAGGAATGCAGGCTAAGGGGAGTCAAGGTAAGGCTTAGCAAGAGTTCAAAAGTTTTGCGGAAAAGCACTACTAATCCTATCTCAATATTTTATTTCAATAACACTATCCATCATTATCCATTTCTACAAGTTCTTTCTCATATATCAACATTCTTTTCTTTACTTAATCTATTTCAAAACAATCCTAGTTCCGAACCACTTTTCACTGTAGGTGTGAGGATCAAGTCTCCATATCCGAGGAGCAACGACGATTCGAATCGATTAATACCCAGCTGGGGATCCCTGTCCACACTGCGTATGTAGCACTTAAGCTTGCATACGCCAACCCCGCCTACCACGGCTTTTCATACCCCGGCACTGGTCCTGCGCCACCCGAGAGCACAGTACTCCTCTCGTCTCCAGGCACGACGGCCACGAGGGTACACGCTACTCTCGCCATCTCTCTACTCCCAGTGCGTGGTTGTCGGTACCAGCAGTAGAGCCACTGGAGTCAGAGGCTTTCCGTAGTATGTGGCTAGTTGCAAAGTCTTGATCACAGCAGGCCTGACAACGAACGGTCCCTAATATTTTTCCGTTAGAAACCATGCATTGGGACTCTAACCCAAGTACACTGGTAACTACCCGGTTTTCACATCCCTTTCCCGATGGCGACGAAAGTTGGGACTCTAACCCAAGCAGTTGGCCAACCAAGCGGGAAAAACCATCCCTGTTGATGACAATGAACTAGCTAGGAACACTGCCAACAACAAGGACACAACCAGTCCCATAAAGTGATTCATTGTATTTGTATCATCATAGTTTGAAATAGCATTTTTGCAAATCTAACCGTCAAGCATGACTAAGCATTTTTGAATACTTTTAATCAAATCAGGTTATCAGTTATTGGTAATTGGTCAAGGATGGTCATGCATCAAGTGGTTGTCAATCAACTCCTAGTAACCTAATGCAATAGATTAACTCAAGTAATAAATATTTTTAAATAACAAGGAGGGGTTAAATGCACCGGGGCTTGCCTTGAATTGCGTAGAGTGTCGGATCCGGGTCAGTTCCACAAATGTCAAACCCTTGTATAACTTCCTGAGTAGTCTCCTCAGATGGACCCTCAGACTTAACCTCTGGATTCTCGGTCACTACACGTTTGCAATGAATGAATGTATGAATGTGATGCACATGAAATGACAGATGAAATTTAATAACAAATAAATAAACCACACATGAGTATATGACCCTACCTTTGCTAGACATGAATAATCTAATTTATACTGCCCTAGGTCATAAAGGTGATTGACCTAAAATTTCAATCAATCCAAAAATCCACATCAAACCCTAATCACCAAAATTTCCTATTTATTTTATTAATCAATTAACCAAGCATATAATTAACAATTAATTAAATTATTTCTATTTGACCTCAAACTTCACAAACAGATAGATCTTGACTTATAATAGTGGCACATAAAATTTCATGATTTTTGGAATTACAGGGAATTAATTAAAAATGCCTAAAGTTGCATTTTTTTATTTAATATACTGATTTTTAACTACTACAGAAAGTGTTCAAAACCTATATTTAATATTTTCATAAAATACTACACACTATAGAGAGTACTCACAAAAATTTCCATAATTTTTGGGGCAGTATATTAATTCTCACAAAAAGATTAAAACACAGAACTGTTCATTTTAAATATTAATAGAAAACCCTTTGAAAATTCCCGAAAAAAAGGAAAACGCCAAATTGGCCCGGGTCGGCCCAACAGCACGCAGGCCGGCCCAGCGCGGCCTCTTTCTGCCCCACGCCACTGACGAACGGGCCCCGCCCGTCAGTCACTTCTTCTCTCCCTCCTTTCTTCTTCCTCCCGCCGTCTCCCACGCACGCGCGCGCGGCGGCTCTGCGCCACCGGCGCGGCCGTGCCGGCGGAACCGCCACTGGAGATCGACACTCCGACGAGTTCTCCACTAGCGCCCGCACCCCAGCTACGGACTCCGCACCGCCCCCCGGCCTTCCGAGCACGACCGAGAGCGGCCATGGCGGCTCACCGCGGCAGCGACTCTACTTCCGAAACATACGGACCATCACAAGCTAAACCGACGACATCAAGGGTACCACAGAGCTCACCGGGATCAAGAATCACAGGTGGTTGAGACGGAGAAGGCTCGGAACGACGGGCTTGACGGTGACGGTCGGAAACAGCAAGTCGGACTCGACGGCGATCTCCCGTTCCGGCGAACCCTGAGCTCCAAACAAGAAACCGTCGCGCACATGAGCACCATGGCGAGACACGGAACGTAGAACACACGTGTTAACGGAGAGAGGCTCACCGAGACGAGCTATCCGCGTCGCGAAAACCCTCGGCGGCGCTCGGTCGGTGCGGAGGACGAAGCAGCAGGCACGCAGGATTTCGGCAACGGCAAACCTCAACAAGGGGCTCAGGCGGTGCGCAAGGAAGTTGGCTAGCTAGCTGTGGAATTGAGAGGGTGGAGTTGGTCGGGGCACGACCAATCCCGCCGATCGGTAGTAACGGTCGCCGGTGAACCGAGGAGAAGAAGGCGATGGAAGTGCTCGTCGCCATTTAAAGCCGCGGACGGGGAAGAGATAAGGGCGAGGCGTCCCGGGCCCCCCCCCCTGCGGCGCACCACGCGGCGGTGCCCCGGCCCCGGCGGCCGGACGACGGCCGGCGCACGGCGCGGCACGCGCGTACGGCGGCGCTCGTGAACAGGGGACCCCCCCTCTCGTCTACTGTAGCACAGGGGTCGGTCAAAAGCTATTCTATCCAATTAAGCCCTACCCAAGCTGAATCAGTAAGTGGTCCCAAAATAAAAGTTGTGGAGAATTTTTTGTAGAATACTTTTACTTTTTGAAGTATGTTCAAATTCGGTCAAATTTTCAAACTACAGAAAAGGGGGTAAAAAGGGTTTTGAATTTCAAACTGAATTTTTAAAATTACTTTTGATTCTTCTCAACAACTTGAAAATTGGTAAACATGAAAGTTGTTCTTCTCAGAGAGATTGACAACTTCTATGAAGGAAGTTTTTGAAGATTCTTGATATTTTTGAAATTGAAGTTTCAAATATAAATTTCAATATAGTAATTTGAGTTAAATTTGAATTTTTATAATATAACTTCAAAATCTCCAAAAATAAAAGTTGTTCCATTTTTAAAACTCTACAACTTTTATTTAGACACTTCTCCCATATTTCATATAGATTTTGAATTGGGTGTTTAGATCAACATTAGGGTTTAATTCATTTTCTATTTAATTTCATTTTTGATTTTTTATTAAGGGCTCAAGTACACAATCAATACTTAGCTGAAATCAAATCACTCTAGGCCCTAAGCTCAATCATATGCAGATGCTTAAATTTAAATATGATGACATGGCAGATTAATTGAATTCTAATACCAAAGGTATTACAACAAAGCTGAGCTTAGCCATGACTCAAACGAGAGAGACCGGGAAGGCTTGATCCTGTGGAAGAGGTGTGAAGCTTCAGTCGCCACATAGGTCTTGAAATGAGGGAGAGAAGGGTTGATATTTCTGAAAATTGCATCATTCCTGATCATCCAGATTCTCCAGCAGCAAATGATGAAGATGTCCAGCGCAAAATCCAAATTCATCAGTGACTTCCATTCCTGAAAGATTTGAGGGATGGAGAGGTGCACATTTATTTGGAGATTCATTGAATTCCAGCAACTCATGGCAAAGGGGCAGTGAAATAGTAAGTGCATTGTTGTTTCTTCAACTGATTGCTGACATAAAACACATTGATAATCTTCCAGAAACATTCCTCTCCTCCCGATCATGTTTCTAGTACTTAGCTTATCTTTTAATATGAACCAGAAAAAGATTTTGTGTTTTTCTTAGCAAGATGTTTTTCATAACCATTTGAAAATTGGCTCAGCATTGGCATGGCCAGTTAAGTTCCTGTAGGCTTTGGAGCGGGTGAATAAAATTGTTCCCCAAATGTATGTCCAACTGTGATTGCCCTCATTGAGATTGAGCTCAGATAGTTTCAGCTGTAGCTCTTGGAATTGGCTATAAGCTTGAGCTGACAGAGGCAAATTGAAAAGGTTTAACATGTTATCAGTGTTACATATCAGGCTCACACTGATGCTCTTGTTTCTTGCAAAGGAGTAAAGTTCTAGAGTCTGCCATCTCCTTACTTTACCATTCCAGAGGTCATCCCACATTAAGCAAGTCGTACCATTAGCCACTTGCACTCCTGCCATTCCTTTAAATTTATCGAGCAATTTCAGGATATCTTTCCACCAGAAGGACCCTTTTGGAGAGTTTTTACTAGGTAACTTGCCATTTCTGTAATGCTTATCCCATATCAACTCAACCCAAGGCAATTGATGCTTGTTGAAGAACTTGTGAAGGTGCTTAAGAAGAAGGGCCTCATTTTGGGTTTGAAAGTTGAGAACACCTAAGCCCCCTTCATTTTTTGGAGTGCAGACTATCGGCTAGGCTGCTTTGGCAACTTTTTTTTTCATTTGCACTTGCTCCTCTCCATAGACAATGTCATCTATATTTATCAATCTGTTTGATAACTGCCTTTGGGAACAAGATGGAACACATAGTGAAGGTAGGGAGAGCTGTAAGAACTGAATTGGTGAGCTCCAGCCTACCAGCTTAACTAAGGAAAGGTGCAATGTAGTTCAATCTTCTCTCACATTTATTGATTAGAGGAAAGAAACCCATCACTTTTTGTTTGGATAAGCCCAGAGGAAGGCCTAAGTAGGTGAAAGGGAAAGAGCCAGTCTAACAACCAAACATTCTTGCCATGTGGGTTCGCTTTTCATTACTCAAGTTTATAGGAACCATCAGGGATTTTGAAAAGTTGATTTTTAATCCTGTGGAGGCACTGAAGGACTGGAGAACACCTTTGAGGAATAAAAGCTGAGTTGCAGAAGCTTCCATGATTATAAGAGTGTCATCAGCATATTGAATGATGGGGAAGTCCAAAGTTGGGGCTGAAGTGGGTAAATTAAGAAGATTGAGCTGAACTACCTTGTTGAGGATGGACTGAAGAAGGTCAGCAGCAAGAACAAAAAGAAGAGGGGAGAGGGGATACCCTTGCCTGACCCCTCTTTTGCAGTGAAAAGTCTTTCCAGCAACCCCATTAAGAAGTACAGCTGAGGTTCCAGTGCTTAGGACTGACTTGATCCAAGAGATCCATTTAAAACCAAACCCTTTATGTGCCATCACATCCAATATCACCTTGTGTTCTAATTTATCAAAAGCCTTCTCAAAGTCCAACTTTAGCACAATTATCTCTTTTTTGGAGTGATGACAAAGATGTGAGTATTCAAAAGACCAAGCAATACAGTCTTGAATAGTTCTAGATTTGATGAATCCATACTGATTCTGATGAACTAGCTGAAGGATGACTGTCTGCAGCCTATTATCCAGGAGTTTTGGTTATCAGCTTGATAGAGCCATTGAGTAGAGATATGGGCCTAAAATCTCCAACTTTGATGGCACCATCTGTCTTTGGGATGAGTGTAATGAGACAATCATTGATGCTCTGCAAGCAGATATCTTCCTCATGAAAGGATAAACATAGAACATAGTAATCATCTTTGATAAAGTGCCAACACTTTTTAATGAACTCATTGTTGATACCATATGGGCCTGGAGCCTTATCATTGGGTAGGCTTCTAATAACCGCATCAATTTCATCATTTGAAAATGGCTCCTCCAGCCATTCCAGGTTTGAATGAATATCCAGAAAGAAGCTGAGGTTGAAGAGCATATCAGTGGATTCAGAGTGGCCCAGTCTTTCTTTAAAAGCATTCCAGAGAACCTGCTCCTTCTTAGAATGACTGATCACTATTTCTTCATTTAATTTCTGTAATTGTGCTATCATATTATTTCTGCACCTAATTGTTGCATGAGCATGAAAAAGCTTGGTTCCAGCGTCTCCATCCTTTATCCATCTAATTTTGCTTCTTTTCTTCCAATAAGTCCTTCGGTGTTCCGAGGTTTGGTTCAATTTCTCAAGAAGAGCTGCTTTAAAATTCCATTCAAAGACTGAGAGATCCCTGTATTCTTCTATTTTTTCTAGAAGGGAGAGGACAGACTTGATGTTGTTTAGAGTTTGTTTCAAATTAAAGAGTTTCTGCTGCGAAATTCATAGAGCTTTCCTTAAGCTTTTACACTTAGAAGTAATGACCTTTGCCTTATACAGGTTGTGATGAGCGTCAATCCAACCTTGTTGCACTATTTGCTAGAAGCTTGGGATCTGAAACCAATAGTTTTCCATTCTCCTTGGGGATATCTGTTGAGATTGTGATGTTGCATGGCCAGTGATCACAAAAGTGTTGGGATAAGTAGTGGTCCATGAGCTGGAGGTGAAGAACCAGTCCAACCTCTCAAGGAGAGGTGATAGTTGTTTATTGGTCCATGTATATTTTTTACCATGAAGAGGTAACTCAATGAGGCCCAAAGAACTTATGGCATCATTAAAAAGAAGCATTTTATTGCCATTTCCCCAGGCTTGTTTCTATTTTCAGGGCTTCTGATCAAGTTGAAGTCCCCTACTAGAAGCTAGTGATCATTATCAGTTACATTGTAATTCTTGAACCATTCAAGAAAGTTTCTTTTTCCATCCCGGTGACAGGGTCCATATATATTCGAGAGGAACCAAATGTCATTATTGTGCTTGGCAGTTAAAAGGACAGTGATAGCATAGCTATTCTGGAAGGTAAGTTGACCCTTAAACGTACTACTTTTCCAACAGGTAAGGAGACCACCCAAAGCACCAATACAGGGTAAAAATTCAAAAGAGTCAAAACCCGGAGGACTGAATTTTCTGATGAAAAGATTGTCAAAACTTTGCCTTTATGTTTCCTAAAAGCAAAAGATGTCGCAGCCTGCTTCTAAGATAGTATCCTTGATCAGATCCCATTTTTCATCCGAATTTATGCCTCGCCATTCCAACACAGCACCTTCCAATTTTTCTGATTTATGTTATTCATAGATAACAGGTTTGCTGGGATTCATTAACCTGGAAATAATCTATGTCAAGACAACTTGAGCCATAGCTGACAAGATTTTAAGCATAACTATCAGCTGACATAACCAGCAAGCGTTGTTCCATCGCTTGAAAACGCATTTTAACAACTGAAACATCCAAGGTAACAACTGACATAACCAGATAGCATTGTTCTACAACCAGACGACATTGTGTAACAACTGATACATCAGACCTAAACCGAGCAGAGAGTTTATAACATTACAACAGTGAACAGGGAGCAAATAACTAAGACCAGAGCTGAGAGGACAAGGATAACTAAAACAAAAAGCGTTGGTGGAAGCCATTTTGAGCTAACTGCATGGTCCCCAGCCCATCCTTGGGGAGCCCATCCTTGAGGAGAAAGAGTTCTTCATTTCTTTTTGTCTTGTTGTGATGCAGACTCTCCTGAGTCAACACCATTTCCTTCCTCTTCAGGATTACCAGCATCGGGCCTTGATTTTCCCTTCATCTGCTTCTTGTTTTCTTTGTTGTTTATCTCTTGGTTCTTGTTGCCCACCATTGACTCTTTATTCATGCTACGGTTCTTCTTGCAGGATTTCTTGGAAATTTTGCCTTGCCTTGATTGAGCGCCTTGTCTGAGAGCAATTCCTCATCAATCTGACAAAGGTTAGCACCCAAATTCTTGATCAGTTGAGGTGAGAGATTAGGGGGATCAGGGGTGCAGGCAAAATATTTCTTGTTAATACAAGTATCAGATTTGAAACCATTATTATTTTTCAGGAGTCTAGGACTTCTTACCTTAGATTCAGAGATAGGCCTCTTTCCTCTTGCAGACTGACTGTTATCGACTTGTTTAGCAGGTTTGATTGGCTAGATAACTTTGGTACCAGACTGACTGCTCATTTCAAATAAATTGCATGTCCCTCCATTGAGTGCAGCAAAGCCTGGGCTATTATGAGGAACCCAGATTGTGGTGGTCCTTAAGCTGTGACTGAAGAATTTCCATGCCTCAGACTCAATGAAACTTTTGTCCTATTTATAATTGCCAGGTGAAAGGAGCATAGAAGCAAAGAAAGGAGCCCCATTTGTAGCCACCTTAACTTTCTCCCCTGGAGAGCTCATGTTAAGGCAGGACCAGCTATCATGGCTATTATAGAAAGGGTTCAAACTTGTGTCATCTCTGATCATGATCATTCCCACGTGCAGTATGTTTTCCAGCTGCTGCTCGTCATGGATATTATGCACTCCTTGCATTTCTGCATTGACTGCTTCAACTTGCACAGGTAAATCTGCATCCCCTACTTCCATGTTTCCTTCCATTTCAGGCTCATCTGAGTCTTCCTAGTTAGAGAAGAACTCATCAACTAACATGTGAAAGGGAATGTCCTCATCACCAAGTGCTGGCTCAATTGGCATGTTCGGATTTGGAACTTGTAAACCGACATCATTGTTTTCAACTGGAAGGTTCAGAAGAGGTAGAGGATCCTGGACATTCTGAGCCTGATGAATAGGTTGGATGACTTCCTCATAAATAGGTTGAATGACTTCCTCTTTTTCCTCTAATCTGTGCTGCTGTCATCAGATCTAGGTTCAGCCAAAGGATTGATGATCACCTCTTGCAGGTCCTGGATTGGAGCAATGTTAAGATCAATTTCCATGTTGCCAGCATTTGGGTTAATAGGGAGCAGATGATCAGGCCATTGGTCCTAGCCTACATCTGGTTCATTCTGAGCAGCAAGTAAGTCCCATTGGGCATTGGGGTTAATCTCATTCTCATTCTCAGCAACTTGCTCATTCTGGTCTTCTTGCTCAAGCTCTTTATTCATATTGATCTGCCCTTGTCCCTGTCCCTGATTTTGTCCCTGTAGCATACCAAGGTAACCCGGCCCTCCAATCTGCTGATGATCCTGGATCACAGGTCCCCCCCAGTTGGCCAAGGCCAAAGAAATCAAAGGGAGCAAGATGATCAAGGTGTTGAGGGGCAGGGTCTTTCGGAGGTGCTCCACCTCCAACATAGACATGACTGATGATCTCACATTGAATGGTCCATGATTCTAGTGTATTACCAACACCATCTGAGAAAACAATCCACTGTGGAATACTCTGCAAGTCAGGTACTTTTATTTTAGCCACTAGCCTGGTAAGCCTCCCTCTATTGTGAATCCAACTTTCAACCCGACCAAAGGAGCAAATGGCATCTTGGATATAATCTATTTCCCAGTAATCAAGCGAAAAGCCCATAAGCATGATCCAACATTCATGGTTAAAATTAACCCTACGCCAGTTTCTGCCCTGGTTATGCCTAGTGAAAACAACTTGCACATCACCCAATGTATGCCTAGTGAAAACAACTTGCACATCACCCAACAGAAGAGGACTGCTAAGAACTAGGGCATCTCTATCAACCAAGGAATTGAGGATAACTAAAGCTTGACCAAGGTCATTGGGTTGGATGTTAGTGATTCCAATACGCCTCTCCACAAAAAATTCCTCCAGGATCTCTCTAACAGTTGGGAAGAGGAGCACATTACCAGGTAAAGTGTTGATCGTGGCAATGGCCACAGTCTCGTTACGGCACTGAGGTCTTGATCTAGCAACGGCCCGGACCATTAGAGACCGGACCGGTACATTGAGCATGTGCATTCCTGGCGGGACGAAAGGGGCGGGGTTCGCCCGCTGGTACGCCATCGCCGAGGTTTCACCCTCCCTGAGACAAGCGGGAGGATGCGAAGGAGGGTTTGTTTCTTGATTGCAAGTGATTGGAGCGTGAAAAGGGTGCTCGGGGAGTGGTGCCACCGATTTATTGAGCAAAGAGGGAGCCGAAGCAGCACCCCCTGAGGTGAGCGAGTAAGAGATGGGGTCCACCCCAGAAGCTGAATGGTCGTGCCAAGTTTCAAAAACAAGCGACTTGCGAGCAGTGGAGGTGTGAAACGACCCTTTGGCGAGGTAGGCAGCCCATTCCCAAAAAGAATTGAAAACAGGAGGCCCAGAAGGAGACGGTCCTGAGGGCGCTCTCGGAAGCCCAGCAGAAGGCGGCCCAGGAGATGAGCGAGGGCCAGCAAGCCCAGAGCCTCCAATAGAGTCAACTTCCATAGGACAAACCTGATTGGCTACGAAGGGAGGTTTGGGACTTTTAAGACAGCCCGCCGCCACATGACCCCAACCAAGGCAAGCAAAATATTTAATGGCATTGCAGCAACTGCTCCTATCATGAGAAGAAGCCAGGCATCTAGAGCACCATGCGGGAGCGCACTTCACAAGAAACGAGCGAGAGGAAGGAAAGGCTTGGCGGGAGGAAGAAAAAGCTTGGCTGTCAGTAGGGAAGACAATTCTGTCGAAGACCGACATACGAGGGGCTGGAGCAGCAAAACTTCCCAGAGGGGTGCGGTTAGCACCCGTCACAGGCTTGATAGGGATGGAATTAGCCCCCGAAAGGGGGGAGACTTGACAGCCTCGGCAAAAGAATGGGAAAGAAGAGGCTTCACTGAGGGCTTCACAACCGGAGTCCAAGAAGGAAGCTCTTCTTTGTGAAAGGCAGCCACTTCAGCTCTCTAGTTAGGGCCTGCTTCGCCCCAGAGGTGGAAGAACAGCTTGAAAGAATGACACTCAAAGGAGATGAGGTGTCTAATGAAAAAACCCACCGGGGAAGAATGAACAAAGAATTTGAAAACCCGCGGGGAGAGTTGCGGAACATTGAAATGTGAAGCAACTCCTCCAATTGTAGCCTAGAGTAGCCAGCTCACCGAATCACAAAACAAGCGAAATTTGCATCTCCCGAAAGAGACAACCAGAGCGAAGGAGCCAGGGGGAGAAACAGAGGAGACGGGCTTCTTGAGAAGGCACCAAATTTCCTCCTGGACTTTGAGTCTCGAAGAGAAAGAGAGACCATGAAGCTGCTCCATGGCACACAAAAGCATCAAGAGTAAAACAGGAGGATTAGATTAAAGAAATGAACCTTGAAGAGATGGCAAAGGAGCAGGGGATGGAGAGAGATCTTCAGTTGGAGAAGACAACCGGAAGAGGCAAAGTTTCAAACACCTTGTTGTCACTCAAGCTTTGTCTCCGGAAGAAGGAGCTGCCAGGCAGGAGCAGCCCGCGGGAGTGGCTAGGCGCCACCCCACCTTCCTCAACACTGAACTCCGGGGTCGCTCCTCCGCCCTGCATGGCGGCGAAACAGCGCCATGCACAACAACCAGCACCGCCCCGCAGGGAGCACGAGGCAGAGCAGGCACGGCGAAAACTCGGCTTCATAGAAGGAGAGGGCGTCGAGGCCGCAGAGGCCGCCGACTCACGAGGGAGGGAGGCTGGCGGCGGGGCCAGCGGGCGGGACCGGAGCGCTGGAGGCCGCCGGCGGGTGAGGGCGGGCGAGCCGCTCAGTCACTCACTTCCTAAGAAAACAAATTTGATCGGGCGTATTATTACACGGGATGAACTAGCAGCCTTGGAAGAGAAGGCGGTGGAATGGAGCAAGGAGCATATGGTGATATGGAATGTCGGAGTTATGGTAAAGAATGTTGGCTCAGGAATCCCAAGACCTATGACGATATAGGACCCTTTGTAGATATGATGAAGCTACATGACCATGCGAGAGGACCAATCATCTTGAAGTTTGTTTCCTTTTTTCCGAAGTTCTGAAAAGAGACATGCACGGTACCTCTTCATTGTTTGTCATAAATAATTCATACAAAAAGTCATAGCTCGAAATTGAACAGCTAGTTTAGACGTCTTTTTCCAACCCGAGACCATATACCCCATTTCCATTTAGAGATAAACGGAAATACACGAGTTTGGCTGCATTATTTTAAAATTTATTTATTTGATGTACTTTGATGCTCCTTGTGCACCTACGAAAACTCCACATTGGGCAAACAAAAAGCTTCACAGTTTTGTGTGCTAATTATCAAATATCTGTTGTAAAATGAGGCAATCACGTATCTGTTGTAAAATAAGGCAATCACGTAACACGATGCAAACTCGATGGTTAGTAAAAACATTCTACACTATTTTCCACGGGGTATATTCTCCCTACAGATCATTTGTCACTGGAAACACTAGAAAACACCCTTTTAGATTTTGGCATGAAAAGATAAATACATGTACGTGTTAATTTTCCGTGGTTGTGGTTGGGCCCAAGAATCATCAGCACATGATTATTCCGGCAAATTAAGCTATACTCCCTCTGTCCCGTTCGCAGTGTCACCCGAAATTCGCGCCACCCTCACATCCCGGTTCCCGAGTGACAGTCGTCGCGGGACGGAGGGAGTATGATTTCCTGTGGACCCTACTTTGGTTCTGATTTCCTGAGGACGTATGCTTCGACTACAGCTCCATGCATGCAGACCAGCAGGCATGGCTACGTATACAAGTGTAAAATCGCTATTATAGTTAACTGATGATCATAAAACTAGTAGATATTTCCTACTAATGGAGGCGGTTGCATTACAAAGCCCATACATTAATCGAGACGGGCACTATAACCACCTCTTTAATCAGTGAGATTAACAGAGGAATTACATTGGAGATGGTTGCAATGGCCACATCCAGAAACCCATTTTGCCAACCTCTAATAAATTTTTTGTAGTAGTGTTAGGAAATTAAGTACTTATATATATTATTAATAGAGTTGTTATACGAAAAGAGAATCCAATTTATAAGGATATCTCTAGTTATCTAATATAAGAAAGCGATAAGCTCTTTATTACACTACTAAAATGGTGAGATTATCCTAATGTTTCTAATTAGTAGTAAAATACCATCACTAGCTTAGTTATAACACATGATAATATTACTAGGTGATATTTAGTAGGAAAAATTTATACAAAATTTTGAATAGCAAAACGTTAAAAAAATCTAAAATTCTGCTTATGTGGTTGTGGTACACTACTACAGATTCAAACATCACTGCCGGCCCATCACTGCCGGTTTGTTTTGGACCGGCAGTGATGGGCCAGTTCAAACCCGAAATGATTGGGCCAGGGACCAATCGGTAGTGAAGCTAGGTATCACTACCGGTTTGTGGCTGAAACCGGCAATGATGTTACTCCGCAGTATCGCCATGTATCACTGCCGGTTCGTGGCTGGAACCGCCAGTGATACTGCTGCAGTATATAAGCTCGAGCTCGAGCTCCCTCCCTCCTCCTCTGTCCCAACGGAACAGAACAGTGCGCGGCTGCTCTTCCCCTCCATTGTTGCGGCTGCTCTTCACCACGACCTCCATTGTTGCGGCTACTCTTCACCGAATTGCTCAAGGAAACTCTTGTAAGCTCAAGCATGGTGAACAAACACACTCCTTTGGATTTGTACATTTACATTGCTTTTGTGTTTGGAGATTGATTCTTATTGTAGTTGTTTACTTTCCCTATTTTAGAGAAAATATTTGGGTTGGATTTTGAGGAAGGCATCAAGGTTGTGGTAAATCTATTATTCAAAAGGTTAGTTAAAACCATTGCCACCTTTAATTTCAATTGGAGCTATATTATTGTTCATGATCAAGAAAAGGGGTTGTATTTTATAATTTGTTCCTTTATTTTTATGTGACATGTTGTAGAATAATTGTTTTTGGCAATTGTAATTTATGTGGCAACCATTGTTTACAGCTACATTATTATTTCTGGAATTTTTTTGTGCAATTAATGTTGTTTATGATGGAGCCTCAATTTTTCTTATGTTTTTTAATCTATTTTTACACGGCATGTTGTAGAACAATTATTTTGTATGGGCTATCTATTTCAAATTTATAGCGCGACCGATTTGAATTTTTATAGGGCAAACAGTTTCAAATTTTTCGAAGAAAACATTAAGTTTCTGTGCTTCAAATAATATTGTTGAGAAAGGCTTATTAAAATTTTCCTATGTTTTCTCTGCCCTGCCTATTTTTCCTCTGCAGGCATGGATCGAAGGTGGATGTATGATCTGTCATATATAGACCGACGGTACTTGACGGGCATCGATGATTTCATCAAGTTCGCCAGAGCCAATGCTGGGGACTCGCAGCCTGTATTCTGCCCATACAAAGATTGCAAGAATACGAGAAAATGGGACGACGTGGAGCATATACGATTGCACTTGATTACTAGGGGTTCATAAGAGACTACATGATTTAGACTTTGCATGGGGAGGTTGGTCAAAAAGGTGGACAAATAAAACAATGATGATGTTCCCATGCCTAGCGTATCCCTAAACGAGTTTCTGCCTAATGATGATTATATAGAATCTGTGCCTACCAATAACAATGTGTTTAGCAATACGTTAGCTGACGACACAAAGAAAAACGTTGGCATTTCTCAGCTCCTGCACGATGTGCAGGGCGGATTCCTTAGTGCTATATAGTTGAAAAAACTGGAGATCATGAGAAATGATGCAAAAACATCATTGTATCCGACCTATCCAATAAGCAAACTGGAAGCCAACATCATGCTTTTAGAGTTCAAATCAACGAATGGATTGAGTGATAAAGGCTTTGATAACTTGTTAGGTATAATACAGAAACTGCTCCCAAAGGGTAACGAGTTATCAGAAAATATTTATCTGGCTAAGCAAATGATTTGCCCAATCGGCCTCGAGGTTGAGAAAATCCACGCTTGTTCCAACGATTGCATATTGTACCGTGGAGAAAAATACAAAGACTTAGATACGTGTCCCAAGTGTAAAGCTCCCCGATATAAGCAAGGGCCGTTAAATGAGGGTAGCAAGACCAGAGGAGGGACCATAAAGGTCGTATGGTATTTTCCTATAGCTCCGCGAGTGCATAGGTTGTTTGCAAATGCAAAGTCAGCGAAGCTGTTGCGCTAGCACGGTGAAGAGCGGAGGAAAGATACAATGTTGAGGCACCCCGCCGATGGGTCGGATTGGAGGACTATCAACACTATGTTCTATAAGAACATCAGTGTAGAGGTAAGGCATCTTTGGTTAAGTTCGAGCATAGATGGGATGAATCCGTTTGACCAGGTTAGAAGCAATCATAGCACTTGGCCAGTGACGCTATGTATATACAACCTTACACCTTGGCTTTGTGTGAAACGGTCATACATCCAGATGCCACTACTAATCCAAGGCCCAAAACAACCTGACAATAATATCGATGTGCTTCTAGAACTAATGATCGATGAACTACTATAGATGTGGGAGATGGGTGTTAAGGATGTTTGGGATGAGTACAAAAAAGAACATGTCACGATAAAGACTATACTCATCGCTACAATCACCGACCTGCCAGGGCGAGGTTGCTTGTCTAGAGAGAAGAAAAAAAGAATACACTGGGTGTGTCGAGTGCTTGGACGAGACGGATGCTATACATCTTCCAGAAAACAAGAAGATGGTCTATATGGGACACCGTAGGTTCCTACGAAAGGATCACCCTTACCGCAGGAATAGAAAAGATTTCAATGGGACTATTGAGAAGCGTGGACCCCAAAGTATCGCGACGGCAAAGAGATACTTAAACAAATAAGCAAACTCACAGATGTAGTCCTTGGAAAGGGGGAAGGGGCAGTACCAGCGCCTGCTGATAGTAGCTAGAAGAAAAAGTCAATCTTCTAAAAACTACCTTACTAGCCACTTTTGAGTGTACGTCATTGTCTTGATCCAATACACATAACTAAAAATGTGTGCGGTAACACTCTTAACACGTTGATGAACACCGGGGGGACAACAAAGGATTCTCTCACGACACGCTTGGACATGCAACACCTGGGCCTCAGGAAGGAGTTGCACCCAATAACTCTTGAGGATGGCCACTTGAAACTTCCGGTGGCATCATGGACACTGAAAAAGGAAGAAAAGGACATGCTTATTTCTTTCTTCAATGATCTCAAAGTGCCGACTGGCTACTGTGTGAACCCGAAGAGGCTAGTTAACATGAGAAACTTAAGTTTAACTATGGTTGTATGAAGGCCCATGACTGTCATGTAATTATGACTCAGCTGCTCCCAGTTGCCCCGCGAGGTATCCTCCATGATAAGGTACGCGCCCCTATCATAAAATTGTGTTCGTTCTTCAACACGATTTTTGAAAAGGTCATTGATGGTGCCAAGCTAGACCAGCTGAAGCAGGAGATAGCCGAGATTCTATACAGGCTTGAGATGCATTTTCCACCGGCTTACTTCGACATATCGGTGCATCTACTTGTTCATCTTTTTGACCAAATTAAAGCCGTTGGCCCAATGTACCTACACTAGATGTTTCCTTTCGAGAGGTTGGTGAAAGTTTTTAGGCGGTATGTTAGGAATAGATTCAGACCAGAAGGTAGCATGGTTGAAGGATGGACAACGGAGAAGGCTATTGAGTTCTGCACATATTATCTTGACATCAATCGGGTCGGGGTTCCAGTATCTCGTCACGAGGGAAGACTTGGGGGCAAAGAAACGATAGTTGAGAAAGCTATCACAATCAACAAAGTCGTTTCTTTCAGATAGGCACACTTTGCCGTCCTCCAGCAGGCTGACGGTGTGATGGCATACATTGATGAGCACAAACAAATACTACAAATTAAGCACACCTGTAGTTCACAGGCTTGGCTTGAGAAAAAGCATAAGGAGGTGTTTGGTGACTGGTTTCGATGCCACAGACTAGGAATGGTCACGGGCTGTCAGCGAGATCTCTTAGCTCCCGGACCTTCGACCACGGTGATGATGTACCAAGGGTATGATATAAATGGTTTTACATTTTACACAAAAAAGCAAGACGGCAAGAGCACCAACCAAAATAGTGTTGTTCGTTTCGACGCCCACGATGAACACGGTACAGTGGAGGCAACATACTATGGTTTCATAGATGAGATATGGGAGCTAAACTATGGACGACAGTTGGAGGTCGCTCTTTTCCGTTGCCAGTGGGTACGGCTAGACGAAATCAACACCGACAATGATGGATTCACTACCGTTGATCTATCCAAGACCGCATACAGAGACGACCCCTTCGTCCTTGCAAAGGATGTTTTGCAAATCTTCTATGCAAGGGATAACAATACAAAGGGAAGACTACAAGTAGTCATGCAAGGCAAAAGGAAGATTGTCGGTGTTGACGGAGTGACGGACGAAGAAGAGTACAGAGGTTATCAAGAAATGGCCCCTTTTGTGACGGACGTTACTCTACCTATCCTTGAAGAGGGTGAAAACCCTGCATACCTCCGGAGTGATCACGATGAGGCCAACATAATTCCTGCACCGTGAATAGTTAGAATATCAAACTATGTAATTCAAAAAGAAATGTTGTGTTAGTATTTTACATCGAATTCGAGATCATATGAAGTTGTAAAGATTGAGGAGTTCTTCCAATATTATTTAGGAAATATGTTATTCGATCTTTTTAATGTGTCACAAACTACTATGTTTCCATATAATTCATGTCATTTTATTGAAAACATAGTAGTTTGTGACACATGCCATATAGAACAATCTCAAATGAAGAAATGACTATCATAAAAATTGTAGACATTCATGAGTTATACAAATTTGTTGTTTTCAAGTTTTCCATTTGAGACCATTTGGTGACCTCAATTTGGTTTGAATTGTGAGATTTGAAATTTTTTAGAGATATGGACAATGCACAGTCTATAAAAAAAATTCAAATGCACAAAATGACAAATAAAAGTTGTTTAGCCTGATAAGTCCTACAACTTCGTTGTTTATAACTTTTTGATTTGAGATCATTTGGGGGCCCAAATTTTTTTAAAATACTGAATTTACATACTTTTTCAAACAAATGAGATATTTAAATTGTTCAAATAAAAAACATCAACTAAATAAAGGTTATAGAGAAATTCAATACAAATTTAATGACACCATTTTTACAATTTTTAGAGTTTTCCGTGAATTACTATAAATTTTAAACAATATTTTACAATTTGAAAAAATATGACATCACTGCCGGTTAAATTATAGAATCGACAGTGATAGCTCGTATCACTGCCGGTTCTATTGTGGAACTGGCAGTGATGTGAAAATAAAAAATAACATCAAAAAAAATTGTGGGGAACCTCTGGTTCGAACCTAGGCCACCAAGGCCAAAGCACAAAGACTCAACCAATTGAACTGCGAGTGACTTCAGTTTAGAATAGATATATTTTGATTTTATACAATTTCTTTTCCTGGATCCATAGACAACATCACTGCCGGTTCTAGTTACGAACCGACAGTGATGGCTTCCATCACTGCCGGTTACTACTATAAACCGGCAGTGTTGTAAGCCATCACTGCCGGTTCGTATCTAGAACCAGAAGTGATGTTGTCTACTATATAAGGGATCGGGCGCTTCAGTAAAGTTTCTAAGTTTCAAATCTTCCCACTCAGCGCCGGCGCCCGTGCTCCGCCGTCCCTGTGCCACCGTTCTTGCCCTGTTCTGGTGCCCGCAGCAGCTCGGCCGCGCTTCCCGTGCGCTCCGCGACGTCGGCAACCATCACCAGCACCAGGCGTTGCCGTCCATGACGTCGGCCACCATCTCCAGCTGCCGCCGCCGCCGACCTTCTCTCCCCATTGCCATCCTCGACGACAGGAGCAACCCGACGCCATCCTTCTGCTTCTCCACGACGCCAGGAAATACCACGACGTCAGGAGCGCGGGATCCGACCACCCACTCCATTTTCCTCGGTGAGCATCCACCCTACCCTCTAGGTGTTCGATGTAATGCCTCAAAAGAAAATGCAGCACTTTGACCCACTGTTTCGCCAAGAAATGAATTGATTTTGCTGTTGCTCCGAAAACAAAGTTTGAAGTACACAATATGTGCTACAACTTTAATTAATGGTCCAAGGTCATATGTATTGTAGAAGCTAAGCTATGCCTATATGTTCTTTGAAATGTTGCTTCCTCTACTTTGATTTGCATGGGCTATATTGCTAATCTTGCAAGGCCATTAATTTTATGCGTCTTTAGACATCAATGGCTTGGTATGTAGTGCATGTTGACCATAGACCTGGCGTGTACCGTACTTGGGAAGAGTACTATGCTCAAGTCAATTGCTGCCTAGGTGCTCTGCACAAG
Organism: Eremochloa ophiuroides; assembly: GCA_038502445.1. Lineage (NCBI taxonomy): Eukaryota > Viridiplantae > Streptophyta > Magnoliopsida > Poales > Poaceae > Eremochloa > Eremochloa ophiuroides. Next base: position 2,900,057 of record JAHLJS010000009.1, on the reverse strand, counting down.
AGATATAACATAGAAGCTGAAGCGTTGACTTCCTACTACAACTATGGTGATATCCATGGGAAAGGCGATAAATTGAAGATAGAAGATAAGCCACCCGTCAGAGCGATAAAGACCAGGAGCCTTGGTTTTTGGTCTTGGAAAGATACCATCATTTTATATCAAGCTTTGGTCATTGCTTTATGTATTTGAATGTTAATGTAGACTACTAAATTAGTACTTGTAGTACACTACTCTAATATATGTGCTAGTTGTGTCATGTTTACTTTGTATTAATCCATCAAAAATCCAGTTTGCTTGTATTTCTACTATGCATACATGTGCCATACAAACACTGATGGCATGCATGTCCACAGACATGACTCGTCATCGCCAGTTCACCACGTGTCGCCAAGGTGCAAGAGAGCCGCAGGATCCAACTAATAGTAGTGGCAGTGAGAATCAAGTAGATGAAAACCAGAGTCCGAGCTGGTTTCTTCAGCTAGACCAAGGAGACGAGGTAACTTAGGTCATACGTAATAACGCCGAAGTACCCCACCACGATAGATATTTTTTATGGGTACTTAATTACGTATTTTGATGTAGGGTACAATGGAAGAGCCAAGTGGTGAGGGTAGTAGCAGGACTAAGTGTGGAGCAACAAAGCTTCCTCAGACAACTAAACGTTGGCATATCTTTGAGTTTGACCAAGTAGGGGAGCCGGTGGAGCCTCTCAAAGCTTTGGGCCCATAAAAGAGTATCATCGGGGCACTTGTCAGAGATTTTATCCCGAGCAAGTATAGGAAATGGACTGGTCGTGAGGATGACCCGTGGAGGGTTCCAGAAAATGAGAAGGAGCTAGTTTGGAACAAGCTGAAAGGTTATTTCACTTTCCATAACAACTATGATGAAGCTATAGTCAAGAAGAAGGCGAAGGAAATCATGAGTCGTTCGTTCAAGACTTTCAAGGGAACCTTATATAAGTTAATCAAGGAAGACAGGCAACCAAACTTTGAGAGAGGGGAATGTGCTAAGCAGAGGGACTTCTGGGAGGAGTTCAAGGCTTACAAGCTATCCGAAGAGGCTAAAGCAGCAAGCGAAAGAAATAGAGCAAACTCGTAGAAGACAAAGGATCATCATCACCTAGGATCACGTGGCTATGTCAGGAAGTTTCCAGAATGGGAAACGGAAGTCCAAAAACTAGAGCAGAGCGGTGTAAGGATCAAGACAAGCGATTGGCAGCCTAGATCAGTCAACTATCTTCTCGCAAGGGGGCACGGTACGACAGTACCGGGAGGCTTTCTTCTAAGAGTGAACCCGCCATCACCGACCTTCTCCAGAGGATTTCAATGATAGCTGACAAAGTGAATAGAGGAATCCGCAAATTGGATAGAAAAAAATGACGTGCTCACCCAAGCTCTTGGGAACAAGGAGCATCCCGGTCGCACAAGAGGAGCCGGGATGGTTCCTTGGGAGAAAGCCTTTGAAGGCGAATCTTTGTCATATAATGGCCGGGCGAGGGCTAGATTGCAAAGAGAAGAAGAGCTCTAAAGGTGGAAAAAGGAAATCAAAGATAGCATGGAAGCACGGATAGCAGCTCAAATTGATGCACGAGTTATGACAGCTATGCAATCCATGTGTTTGGCACAACCGCATCCTGTCCAGACAGGGAATAGCCCAGTGCTCAAGGGTCGCAGTAGCTGTGGATCTACCCCTATGCCTGACGAAGAAGAGCTCAATGTTCATCATCCGGTGGATGACACCACTGGACCTATTAATGTCAGGTTGCACATCCGTCAGCAGTGGACAAAAGACAAGGTCGCGGTCGGACAAGCCTTTCCGAGAGGAGACGGCATCATTCATGGCAAGCCAATGCCACTCGGGTATGCCAAGGTCAGCATTGATAAGATCTTGGATAAGAAGTTTAATAAGATACATATTGATTACCCAGTGAAGGAAGATAGGCTACGTCTTGTTCACAACTTGGGCACTCATGTGGCTTGGCGCAAACGTTTCATCAAGCTTGATGACCAACCATCTTCAGATGATGAGGATGACGATGAATCATCAGCATCACCACCTCCCAGGGGTTACTTGCTTGTGTTTGGAAAGGAAGACCCTAGTTCTCCCTCGCCTCCATGGCAAAAGGAGAAGACTCCTCATCCTCCTCCTCCTCCTCCACCGCCAAAGGAGAAGTCTCCTCCTCCTCCTCCACCGACAAAGGAGAAGACTCCTCCTCCTCTACCTCCCCCTCCCCCACCGCCAAAGAAGAAGACTCCTGCTCCTCCTCCTCCTCCATCTTGTTCTCTAAGATTAGGTTCGACCTCCCAACAGAAGAGGTCATCGTCTTCAGTTGGTAATGCTCCCAAGATAAGCAAGAAGAAGAAGGTGGATGCTAGCATTACTTCTTTGATGAAGGGCAAGACTGTGGAGCAGCATTCAAGAACCAAGGAAGCAACTGTTTCCTTCTTTAAGCGAATAGCTAGTCTCCCTCCATGGATGCAACAGACAGAATTTGAAAGGTAGAACAACAAAGAGAGCAATCAGACTAGAGAAACAGAAATACAGACCCAACATTTGCTAGAGATACAGAACTTGGCCAACAACATGGGCATATCCATGGAGGAGGCCGTGGAGTTATATTACCGAAGAAGAGTGTTTGAATCAGTAGCTGTCGCATACCAGTATTCAAGAGGCAAACCTTTGGTCGCCACCGAAGAAGAGGATAAAGAATTGCCAGCATATTTACGACAGTTGCATGATTATTACACCCTCGATACTGCCAAAGGGGAATACATTGGTAATGAAGTTTGTATCCCTCCCGGTCTGATTTTTAATCATCCTGAAGAAGAGGTGCATAGTGTTTATTATGAAGTCCTCTTTCAGCTCTTCCAACGGCGCTCGCTCGATGTACAGATTTTGATGTTATGGATTATGTAAGTACCCTATCCTCACAACGTTATAATAAAGCACGTGATCTGCATTTGAATATATCATGTGTTTATTATGCAGGTGTATGGCAAAATGGTGCCTACGGAAGCACCTGATGCACGTAGACTTCTTGGATCCCGTATTTGTCAACGAGACAACATGCGCTGCCGGGTGTCAAGATGACTATGTGCCAAAAAGTTTAAAAATTGAGTTTGAAAGGATGTTCAAAAACAACAAAACAAACATACTCCTACCCTACAACTGCGAGTATGTGTTTTCAGCCCTCACTTTGGTGTTCATTCGCTTAATATATATGACATTTAGTAACATGAACTTTCCTTCGTAATTGCAGCAACCATTATGTCCTCGTAGAGATTTATCTTGTAAATTCACATATCGAGGTGTAGGATTCTAAGAAGAAGCCACTTTCTCATATTGACCATCTAGTCAATGTGTTGAATAAGTAAGTGAACCCAATATAACAACACTACTTTCTAATCACATAGGACATTGTAATGTCCATGGTCTTGATACTTTGTTTATATTGTCACACAGAATGAAGGCCTTACCTGATTGGAAAAATGTTGATAGCAAGAAGCACAAGAATTGGAGTGAACCATTCATGGCTAAGTATATGGAGGATATCAAGACCCTAAACCAACCAGCGGGGAACAATGAATGCGAGTTCTATGTGATGTGGGCTATGCTTTTCTACTTTGGTGCAAAAACCGACAAAGGAGATGAAGCAGTACGTAGGCTTTCCAATTGTATTGTTTTTGCTTATGTTTTTCATCTGAATATCATCTTGATTCAATTACAATGCAAAGCACACAGTCACAATCGGTTGGTCGATTTTGAGATAAGACGAATTCAAGAAGAACTAGCAAAGTTTATCATCGACGAGGTACTGAGCAAGAATGGATCATTCTGCATTGCCAAGACCAAGAAGTTCAAGAAGGCCTATGGAAGAGAACATGTGGATAGGCTATTGTAATGCGGCTCTTAATTATTTCGTTAATTATACGTTTTATTTTGAAATTTCTGTAATATCAACGTTAATGGATTTGTAGTGACGTCGAGATCCACATCCATACCCAATTATTTGATTGCATCACCGCCAACACATCTCCCACCTCCCCCCAAGACATCCCCTCAAATTGAAAATAAAACAATTAATAAAATACAAATTATAAAAATTATATCACTGCCGGGTCTCATTGCAAACCGGCAAAGCTATCACTGCTGGTTTGTATTACCAACCGGCAGTGATAGCTCACATATCACTGCCGGTTGGTAACACGAACCGGCAGTGATAGCTTAGCTATCACTGTTGGTTTGGCAGACCCGGCAGTGATGTCATGAGCTCATCACTACTGAGTTGGTTGTGCCGGTTCAAAATCCGCCAGTGAAGGGGGTTTTGAACCGACAGTAATGTTTGAACATGGTGTAGTGGTACCTACCTCTCCCTCTCTTCTCCATGCGCATCGTCAGCTCCTCTTCTTCTCCCTGTGCCGCCGCTCCTCCGTGTGCCTCCTCCTCCACGTACGCCACCGTTCCCATATATCCTGCCCTAGCGCCACCGCCTGCGCCGGCCCTCCTCTCCCATGCCGCTGCCCCCATGTCTGCCCAAGCTCCTGCAACCGAGCCGCTGCCCCCAGCCGGGCTCTAACAGAAGGTTTTAGGGAAAAAGAAAAAAAAAACACTGTTCGTGAGGTCAAGTGAGTGTCGCATATACTTACTGCCTGCCGCTATAATTTAGATTTGACTGTCGCATTGATGATTGATCGAAGGTCAAGTCAGCAAACCAAGCAGCAAAGTATCTCTGAGATATGCTACGCGCTCAGACAGCAAAGTATCCATGAGATATGCTATGCGATCAGATAGCAAAATATATTTGAGATATGCTAAGCAATCAGATTGAGGCACCTTCTGGTTCCTTCTTTTCAATCAGGTGGCAAGGAAGAAATGACGACCACTGTGCACTGTTACAACAATATAGCATTGGTTTTGCTTTTACTTTTGGAGATGCTTGCCCAAACCCAAGAGGTGATGCATGTGTCGTGAGGTGGGTGACTACAGGAGCAGAGAATATGGCAGGCTGGACGGCTAGCCTCAGAGCTTTGCTCGCTGGAGGACTGGAGGGCACGCCCAGGTTTCTGAAACTATTTATGCTGGCTTGCATGTCCATCCACACACAAACACTAAAGAGAAGTACTAGCAGTGAGCATATAGCTAGATATACAGAGAGAAAGTTGGATACATGATGATGTTTGCCTACTGCCTACCTGGCTGCTTCAATAATACTAATTGATGTGAAAGCTAGCCATACTAATACTGCTTGTTTCTTGTTTAAATTCATGGTGTCTTTGTGTTGTTATTAGTGTAGCTGATGTTTTTTTTTTCTCGAAGATAGCTGAATCCGAAATTTTCCATTATCTAAAAAACCAATTGTTTGGCATTTTCCCATATATTTGTTGATTTGCAGAAGCATGCAACAAACTTGTTGACTATTACGTTCAATATCACTTGGAACATTATTCCTTCATCAGTTGCTGATCTTTTTTTCATTGGAGTTGGCTTACCTTATTTCTTGTCACAACGAATTCAGCAGCGCATGTGTGATGATGCAACGACTCAGTGCACAGCCATTAACAGCTAGGTTTGCCTCATAAAACTAATACACTAGATAAACAAAGACGTACAAACAAGAGATGACCTAGAAATAATCCTGCACTCTTCGAACGTTGTTGGAGAGATCCTTGCTCGCTGCATATATATATCATGCTCAAAATAATATCTTTGTAAAAATCTAAGGTATATATAGCAATATGACTGCGCATAATTATCTCATATGTACCATTTTCTTTTTATGCAATAACAAAAAAATACGTAGCAAATATAAAGAAATAATCAAGCTACCATGATATATTCAGCATGTGTATGTATAGAAACGTTTTGGTTCCAGATTCTCTCAAGAAATGTTCGAGGTGGTGTAACAGAACCGGCTAAATCACCTGGCCCACCGGCACCTGTCATTGTCACTAACGACTTCTGACAGCCGGGCCCGTGTCCCAAATGATCTAAACAGGTCTGTCGGGCTACATTAGCGCCCTTTTCTCCGACAGGATCACCATTGCAGAATCATCACAGGATTACAACATTTCATAATAAAATACATCAGAGTAACAGTGCGGAAGATTACATAACATTTAGATTACAAACCAGTTGTTCAAATAGGATTCAAATATAGTTATTACAGACCAGAGGACATAACAGTAGCAGTGGAATAGTTACACAACACAAGATATCTTGAACCCTGCCCACGGGTTCCACTTCACTCATCGCCGCCTTCTTCCTCGACCACGGTCACGCAACATGGAGCAAGACAGATCTCCAACTGCGGTCCTCCTGCAACGGGGTTAACAAACCCTGAGTACTTGGGGTACTCCGCAAGACTTACCCGACTAAGGGTGTAAAATGAGACTCAGGAATGCAAGGCTATGGGTAAGGCTAGCAGAGGATGAGGAGTTTGCAGAAAAGCAATCTATCCTGTTCAATATTTTATTTTATCAATATCATAATCACAACTATAGTTCCGACATTCAATCTCAAATATCATCATTCTTCAAATTTCTTTATTCATTCAGATAACCTAGTTGAGAACCACTTTTCGGTGTAGAGTGTGAGGATCAAGTCTCCATAACCGAGGAGCACGTCGATTCGAATCCAGAAAGTACCCAGCTGGGGATTCTAACCGCACTGCATATGCAGCACGCCGGCATACATATACCAACCCGTCGTCACGGCTTTGCTATCCCGGAACCGGTCCTGCGCCACCCGAGAGCACAGTACTCCACTCTTATCCAGGCACGCCGGCCACGTGGGTACAAGCTACTCTCGCCATCTCTCCACTCCCAGTGCGTGGTTGTCGGTTCCAGCAATAGCGTCACCGGACTCTAGGCTTTCCGCATTGGTATGTGGCTAGGCTGTTCATCATGATCACAGCAGGCCTACAACGAACGGTCCCTACTTCCTTCCTGCCGCCAATCCTGCATTGGGACTCTAACCCAAGTACAAGACTACCCGACAGTTTTTATTATCGTGCCTGTCGGGTGAGTGAGACATAGGGAACGCCGCCCCATGAGCTGGCCACCCAACGAAACACGTTTCCAAAGATATCGACCAGTTCCAAACTATTCCGAAAGCGACCATGCATTGGGACTCCAACCCAAATACACATCGACCAACGGATAACCAGTTCTTCACCAATCAAAGTATAAGTATAATCATGGCACAGAAAATAGTTTTTATTTTACGCAAAGCTAAGTTCATTAAGCATGCCTAAGCATTTCTCAAACCATTTTATTTAAATCAGGTTTCAGGGTATTTATTTGAGACAATGCATCTGGATAGGTGACAATCAACTCCTATCAACCTAATGCAGTAGATTAACTCGAATTATAAATATTTTGTAATAGAGGGGCTGAATGCACCGGGGCTTGCCTTGGATCGTGTACAGCGTCGGATCGGGATCAGTCCCGCAGATGTCGAATCCTTGGATGACCTCTGGAGTGGCCTCCTCAGTAGTAGTCTCGACCTGGACCACCTCGGGAACGGGCACTACACGTATGCAATGATGTATGCTTAGCGTGGCATGAGGGCAACAAATGAAATGCTTGGAAGTAAACCATTAATACCTTGAGTACAACTTTCCTTCACGCTAAAGTTGTAAACGATCTACGGAAGGTAAAAGTAATGTTTCCTACTTTTGTTTTATTGACCTTTTTAACGGTCACAGAAAGCCGCTACACAGCTTTATGCCTACTATCAAGCACTAAGTTCTCGAATTGCCAAGGATCACACAGCGAAAGATCCTCGGTCTTCATTCAACCCAAAAATTCACACAACAAACCTAAATTTATTTTTCTATTTACTTTATTAATCCCTAATTTCACATATATTTATTAATTAACCAAACTAACTTCAATTGCAACCAAACTTTACCAACAGCTAGGTTTTACCACCAAACAGAGCTACAATAAATTTCATGATTTTTGGATTTACAGATAATTAATTAAAATTACACAAACTTGCATTTATTAATTACTTCAATAATTTATACAGCAGATTAAAGGCATTGGAACACCCTATATTATATTTTTAAAAAATACTACATATTACAGAGAGCGTACACAATTATTTTCACATTTTTACACCTAGCAGATTAATTCATATGAAATTAACAAACATCAGCACTATTCACATGAATATATAAATGAAAAGCATTTTGAAATTCACTGGAAAAAGGAAAAACCAATCCAGCCCACTACGGCCCAAGTCCAGAGCGAGCCGGCCCACTCGGCCTGCCCGCGCCCGGCGCCGACGGCTTTGCAAAAGAGACCCTGGGGAAACTGGAAATCAACCCGCGGTCCGATCTACACTATTCACATGAGTCATGAACTTCGCGCTTAACCCCCTGGGAAAACTTGCCTTCTCACCCGAGGCCCTTGTCCATCCCTCTGTTTCAACAGAGGCGGGTGCGCCGGCGGTCCGCCGCCCCTAGCTCGCCGACGGTGAGCCGAGGGACGAAGCCGAGGGCACTGACGGACTCTATACTCCAAGGCGAGTCTACCAAGCTAAGACACGACGAGATCCGAGGCGCACAGCACCTGGAGACACGGACGCGGCGGCTCGGTGGCGGCGGCGAGCACGTCGCCGGCGAGCACAAGCCGGTAAAGAGAGGGGAAAAAGGTGCGCGAGCATCTGGGGCTCACCACGAAGCTGGCCGAGGGGTCGGTGGAGACGGAGGTGGTTCGGAGAAGGCGACTTGGCGACGGCGGCGGATCCCGGCGGCTCGGCACAACGGCGAACACGCGTTCCGGCGAACCTAGGGAACCAGAGAGTACGCCGACGCACGCGTAAGATTCAAGGGGTCACGGAGATCACGTTGCGCAACAATCCGAGGTCCAGAGCTTACCCAGACTAGCTCGAGACGACGGCGGAGCTCGCGGCGGCGCTTTTCCCGCCCGCGAGGAAGACACCGGCGTTCCGGCGGTTTCAAGGCTCCACGGCCTTCACCGACGGACGCAGGCGGTGCGCAAGGAGGCTAGCTAGCTTGCAGCAAGATGGAGAGGGTGATGATGGCTCGGTGGCGACCAATTTGGCCGGCGACCGAGAGAGCTCGAAGGTGGCCGGGAGAGAAGAAATGGCGAGGGGGAGGGCCTCGTCGCCTTTCTAAAGGCCGGGAGCGAGGGGGACAGAACCAGGACGATGCGGCGCACGCGCGCCCGTATCTGCCGAGGTCGCGGGGACACGATCCCGGCCGGCACGGGCGGCCGCGCGCGCGCGCCCGGCACGGCGGCTGCCGGCTCTATTCGCGAACAGGGTGAGGGGGAATAGCACTGTAGCACCTAGACCCTAGGGCTGTCGGTTTTTGACCAAATTCGACTGATTTTGTATAACAACATGAAAAACTACAAAAACAAAAGTTGTAGGGTTTGAAATTCTGAACAACTTTGCTTTTGGAACTAAATCCAAATTCGAAATATTTTTGAATCTACAGAAAAAGGGGTAAACTAGAGTTTTGAATTTTAAACTGTATTTTCAAAATTACTTTTAAATTTTCTCAACAACTTGAAAAATTGCCAAAATAAAAGTTGTTCTACTAAATGAGCTTTACAACTTCTATTTAGTAAGTTTTGCCGGATTCCAAACAATTTTTGAAATGCCAATCCAAAACTAAGTTTTAAATCATTGTTTTGAAATAAATTTGAATTTCCACCACAGAACTTTGAAATCTCCAAAAATAAAAGTTGCTCCATTTTAAAATATCTAAAACTTTTATTAAGGGACTATCTCAAAATTCCTTTTAGATTTTGAATTAGGTTTTGGTCCTAATAAAAGTAAATTTTTAAACCTTTATTTGGGAATTTTAATTTTACAAACAAATACTAATTAAATTCAAATCACTCTAGGGGCCTAATCACAATCATATGCAAATGATTAATTTAAATATGATGACATGGCAGATTAATTAAATCCGTAATACCCGGGGTATTACAGTCTTCCCCCCTAAAAGAAATCTCGTCCCGAGATTAGGTACATAACCAAGGCTGAAACAAAGTAATGGAAAAGAATGACAACACAAGTTCAAGCTTAAACAAGAGACAAGGGAAAACATACGCATTAAAAGACAGGTTTACACTTTACAAGGTAGCAAAGAACTCAGGAAAGTTTTCTGCCAAGAAATCTTCAGATTCCCAGGTAGCTTCATCTTCAGAATGATCACTCCATTGGATCTTGTACCATCTGGTTGTGGTCCTTCGGGTAACACGGTCCTTTATATCCAAAACTCGTACTGGCTGCTCCGAGTATGTCAATTCAGGTTCAAGTGCTACTCCTTCTACATCGATGACTTGTCCAGGTACTCGGAGACACCTCTTCAGCTGAGAAACATGAAACACATTGTGTACTTCCGAGAGATGTTCTGGCAATTCAAGCTTGTAAGCTACCTTTCCCACGCGTCCTATGATTAAGAACGGTCCAATATAACGCGGGGCTAACTTGCCTTTGACTCCAAAACGGTTAACTCCTTTCATGGGCGAAACTTTCAAGTATACATAGTCTCCAACCTGAAATGTCAAAGGTCTGCGCCGCTGATCGGCATAACTTTTCTGTCGTGACTGTGCCACTTTCAAATTTTCCTGTATCAGTCGAACCTTCTCTTCGGCTTCATTGACCAAGTCAACTCCATAGAACCATCTTTCTCCAGGCTCGGACCAATTCAATGGAGTACGACACCTGCGGCCATATACTGCCTCAAACGGAGCCATTTTTATACTTTCTTGGTAACTGTTGTTGTACGAGAATTCGGCCAATGCCAAACACTCGTCCCATTTCTCAGGGTAATTGAGTGCACAGGCTCTTAACATGTCTTCAAGTATCTGATTTATCCTCTCTGTCTGTCCGTCAGTCTGAGGATGATAGGCTATGCTATGCAGGAGTTTTGTACCCAATGATTTATGGAAGGATCTCCAAAATTGGGATATGAACTGAGTGCCTCGGTCAGAGACAATGGTCTTGGGCACTCCATGTAGCTTCATCAGATTTTCTATGTATAGCTTGGCGTAGTGCGGAGCCCTGTACATTTTCTTGACAGGTAGGAAATGAGCTTGTTTAGTGAGGCGGTCCACAACAACCTAGATGGAATTGAAACCCCTAGAGGTTGTTGGGAGACCCATAATGAAATCCATGCTGATGTCTTCCCATTTCCATGCAGGAATAGGTAATGGTTGCAGCTCTCCACCAGGCTTCATGTGTACAGCTTTTACTTTCTGACAAGTGTCGCATTTTGCTACATACTGAGCAATCTCGATCTTCATCTTAGTCCACCAAAACTTCTGCTTCAAATCCTGGTACATTTTGTTGCTTCCCGGATGAATAGAGTATCTTGTCAAATGAGTTTCGTCAAGAATCTTGCCACGTAACTCTGGAATTTTTGGAACTACAAGCCGATTCTTGAACCATACAATCCCTTCATCATCAATTCTGAAACAATCTGCTTTCCCTGCTTGGATTTTCTCTTTGATGTGCCTGATACCTTTACTATTTTTCTGAGCAGCCACGATTTCATCACGGATGGAGGGTTTGATGCTGATATTGTTCCAACTGCCTTGAGGGACTATCTCTATGCCCAATTTTTCTAACCCGTAACACAACGACAGATCATATGGCTTCACAGTCAAGCAATTACAATGAGCCTTCCGACTGAGTGCGTCGGCAACCACATTAGCTTTACCAGGATGGTAGTGCACTTCAATATCATAATCTTTTATCAACTCAAGCCATCTTCATTGCCTCATATTTAATTCTTCTTGTGTAAAGATGCATTTCAGGCTTTTATGATCAGTGTAGACATTGCATGTGCTACCTAACAAGTAGTGACGCCAGATCTTCAATGCATGAACCACAGCTGCCAATTCAAGATCATGAGTGGGATAATTCTCTTCATGAGGCCGGAGTTGTCGTGAAGCATAAGCAATGACTCGGCCCTCTTGCATCAAAACACAACCAAGGCCAGTACCCGACGCATCGCAGTACACATCAAACGGCTTTTCAATATCTGGCTGAGCAAGGACTGGTGCAGTGGTCAAACATCTCTTCAAGGTTTGAAACGCTGTCTCGCATTCTGGCGACCAGACAAACTTGACCTGAGTCTTCAATAGGTTGGTTATAGGCTTAGCTATTCTTGAGAAATCCGGAATGAATCGGCGGTAATATCCCGCCATTCCCATGAAGCTGCGAACCTGGTGCACAGTGGTTGGTGGTTTCCAGTTCAAGATTTCTTCCACCTTACTTGGATCTACTGACACACCTTCCGCTGTCAGGATATGCCCAAGAAATAGAACTCGGTCCAACCAGAACTCATATTTGCTGAATTTGGCATAGAGTTGATGTTCTCTTAAACGGTTCAAGACGATACGGAGGTGGTTGGCATGTTCTTCGGGTGTTTTAGAATAGATCAGGATGTCATCAATGAATACGACAACAAATTTGTCGAGCTCAGGCATGAAGACGGAATTCATGAGGTACATGAAATAGGCGGGTGCATTGGTTAGGCCAAAAGACATGACGAGGTATTCATATAGGCCATATTTAGTGGTGAAAGCTGTTTTTGGGATGTCTTCGGGACGGATCTTTATTTGGTGGTAGCCAGACCTAAGGTCAATCTTGGAAAACACCTTAGCTCCAGCCAGCTGGTCAAAGAGTAGGTCAATACGGGGTAAAGGATATTTGTTTTTGATGGTGACCTCGTTGAGTGGACGGTAATCAATACAGAGTCGGAGGGATTTGTCTTTCTTCTTGACAAAGATGGCAGGACAACCCCAAGGAGATGAGCTGGGTCTGATGAAACCCTTATCAAGCAAATCTTGTAGCTGCACTTTAAGCTCTGCCAATTCCTTGGGAGGCATTCTGTAGGCTCTACGAGATATAGGTGCGGTTCCAGGTTTTAGCTCAATAGCAAATTCCACATCTCGATCAGGCGGCAAACCAGGCAACTCATCAGGAAATACGTCTGGAAATTCGCAGACCACTGGAATCTTCAATACTTCTTCAACTGCGGTGGCACACAACCTTTGCACGGTCTTTTCAATCTTTCTTACGGGCAATGGAAGTTGGATAAGAAGTTGAGTTTGACTATTAGGTATGTTCACTCTTATGGTTCTATTCAACACATCAATCAAGGCCTTGTGCTGATACATCCAATTCATACCTAATATCACATCTATATCCTGATCCTTAAGTACTATCATTGTGGTTGGGAATCTATGCCCTCCCAGCTCTATTGGTACTCCCTGAACTACCTCTTTAGTAGTTATACGCCCCCCGGGCGAATGTATAAGGAAATCTTCCTTTATTTCCCCAATAGGTATTTCATGCTTAACCACAAATGTACGGTTGATGAACGAATGAGATGCACCAGAATCAAATAGCAGAACGGCAGAATGACTAGCAACGGGAAACTTACCCATCATGACGGGTTCTCCAGCAGGAATATCTTCAATCTGAGTGTAATAAACCCGACCTGCCTTCTTGACAATCTTGCCCTTCTGAGCATGCTGCTGGTGACCACGGTGCTGAATTTGCTGTTGCGGAACACCAGGACTTTTCTGCACATTCTGGTTGTTCTGTTTCGGAAAAGGGCAATCACGGGCCCAGTGTCCTATCTTTCCACAGTTGTAGCATGGGTGATTGTAGTTGGTCTGTGGAGTGTTGATACGAACGCCAGGGGCATTCGGCTGAGTGGTGTTTTGCTGATTAGAGGTATAAGAGGTAGCGGCAGTGCGCACAACTACCTGCTGATGGGGATATGACGGACGGTTATGGTGGGTAGGATGATAGATAACTTTCTGGCGTTTCTGACTGCCAGAAGAGCTAGACCTTTTGCTCTTCTTCTTCTCTTCTTGGAGCTGACGGTCGCTTTCCTCAAAAGCTATTGCACTATCCACTGCCTCATGAAAAGTGCACTTGAGGTTGTTAGACAGACTGCGTTGAATCTTGAAATTCAGACCTCTGACAAAGCAGGCTCTCCTCTTAGAATCAGTGTTGGTATGCTCAGGTGCATACTGTGCCAAGTGGTTGAACTGCCCAAGATACTGAGCGACAGTAGACTCATTCTGCTTCAGTGCCAGAAACTGATCCAGCTTCAACTTCATCACACCCGCAGGGATGTAATGAGCACGAAAAGCTTCACGGAACTCGCGCCAGGTAAGTTGATGTCCAGCATCCTGCGCAGCCAAAAGGTTGGCATACCAAGTAGTCGCTGGGCCACGGAGCTGCTGAGCTGCAAACAGAGGTTTCTGGACCTCGGTACAGTGAATCAAGCTAAACTTCTGCTCCATGGTACGGAGCCAATCATCAGCTTCTAAGGGTTCATCAGCCTTAGTGAACACTGGTGGGCGGGTGTCAGTGAAGTCAACATAGGTGGTATCCTCATTATCCCGGCGGCCACGACGTCCACCACGATCTTGCTGATTCTGAGCTAGCAACGCTGCAACATTGGTCAATGCAGCGATGGCCTCTGCCAGAGTGGGTGGAAACTGAGGTGGTTGGGGAACACCAGTTGCATTATCAGAGTTGTCTCCCATCTGTTAATAAGCAAACCCAACTTGAGTCTCACATTAGATAAGCAAACACCGCAGCATCACACACAGAAATATCACAAGGTTCACACAACATGGCTTGCACCCAGACAAGACCCACAACCCATAACTAAGGTTTTCTAGGTAAGCACCTATATTACAGACAAAAGAGAACAACTGGCTGACAACTCTAGGCCACACCGGCCTAGTCCTCCTCGATCCCAGACGCGCCAGAAGCGTCACTGTCCTCGTCGATCTCCTCGAAGTCCTCCTCGGCATCTGCCTCGACGACCTCGACCGGCTCGACTTCCACGTCAACATCCTCCACGTCCTCATCCTCCTGACCGAGGACAACTCCCAACTCAGGATCCTCCTCCTGCGGTGCAGGAATAGGGTGGAGCTCACCATAGAGCTCATGCACCTCCTCGTGCAAGACGTTGTTGTAGTGCTCAAGCTGACCAACACGCTGCTCCGCCTCGAGCATCCTGTCCATGATCGTCTCCTCACGATCCCAAGCTTCATCCCTCTGCTTGGTCAGGCGATCGATCTCTCGACGCAGATCTCGATTGATCCTCACGTCACGGTAGTGGTTGAGACGTGCCACTCTGTATTCTTCCTCCCACTGCCTGACTAGATCCTGCAGCCTTCCAACCTCAGCCTCAAGCTCCTCGCTGCTGCGACGAGGTGAGCGACTCCCAGAAGCTCCGCCCTCGCCAGCGCGTGGCGCCAACTGGTGGCGTGGAACGCCACGTGGTCCGGTCATCTTGCGTGCTGTGAGCTTGCAACGGGCCATCTGGAGAAGGTAAGTGGAATTTTAAGATATAATAGGTTAGTAAGAATAGGTTTGGTAAACTATCCCAAAAACCCACTTTAAGGAGGAAGTTAATTAACAGGTGTGATTATCATGATGCATGTACGTACTTACGAATTTAAATCATGCAAGGTACCTACATACATAAATAAACTTTTAACATAGGGCTAATAATAATATTATTCCACATGCTACCTTAATCCCATAAGGTAAAATATAGAACAAGGCAAGAACTACTGAACAAGATAAGGATAGAAGTAATTTGGACCCAAAATAATAGGTTAAACTTTTTATGATCCAAAACATTTTGAAATTTTTGAAAAGTAATCCATAATGATTAGCAATGGAATGCTCTGGTACCAACTGTAACAGAACCGGCTAAATCACCTGGCCCACCGGCACCTGTCATTATCACTAACGACTTCTGACAGCCGGGCCTGTGTCCCAAATGATCTAGACAGGTCTGTCGGGCTACATTAGCGCCCTTTTCTCCGACAGGATCACCATTGCAGAATCATCACAGGATTACAACATTTCATAATAAAATACATCAGAGTAACAGTGCGGAAGATTACATAACATTTAGATTACAAACCAGTTGTTCAAATAGGATTCAAATATAGTTATTACAGACCAGAGGACATAACAGTAGCAGTGGAATAGTTACACAACACTAGATAAGATATCTTGAACCCTGCCCACGGGTTCCACTTCACTCATCGCCGCCTTCTTCCTCGACCACGGTCACGCAACATGGAGCAAGACAGATCTCCAACTGCGGTCCTCCTGCAACGGGGTTAACAAACCCTGAGTACTTGGGGTACTCCGCAAGACTTACCTGACTAAGGGTGTAAAATGAGACTCAGGAATGCAAGGCTATGGGTAAGGCTAGCAGAGGATGAGGAGTTTGCAGAAAAGCAATCTATCCTGTTCAATATTTTATTTTATCAATATCATAATCACAACCATAGTTCCGACATTCAATCTCAAATATCATCATTCTTCAAATTTCTTTATTCATTCAGATAACCTAGTTGAGAACCACTTTTCGGTGTAGAGTGTGAGGATCAAGTCTCCATAACCGAGGAGCACGTCGATTCGAATCCAGAAAGTACCCAGCTGGGGATTCTAACCGCACTGCATATGCAGCACGCCGGCATACATATACCAACCCGTCGTCACGGCTTTGCTATCCCGGAACCGGTCCTGCGCCACCCGAGAGCACAGTACTCCACTCTTATCCAGGCACGCCGGCCACGTGGGTACAAGCTACTCTCGCCATCTCTCCACTCCCAGTGCGTGGTTGTCGGTTCCAGCAATAGCGTCACCGGACTCTAGGCTTTCCGCATTGGTATGTGGCTAGGCTGTTCATCATGATCACAGCAGGCCTACAACGAACGGTCCCTACTTCCTTCCTGCCGCCAATCCTGCATTGGGACTCTAACCCAAGTACAAGACTACCCGACAGTTTTTATTATCGTGCCTGTCGGGTGAGTGAGACATAGGGAACGCCGCCCCATGAGCTGGCCACCCAACGAAACACGTTTCCAAAGATATCGACCAGTTCCAAACTATTCCGAAAGCGACCATGCATTGGGACTCCAACCCAAATACACATCGACCAACGGATAACCAGTTCTTCACCAATCAAAGTATAAGTATAATCATGGCACAGAAAATAGTTTTTATTTTACGCAAAGCTAAGTTCATTAAGCATGCCTAAGCATTTCTCAAACCATTTTATTTAAATCAGGTTTCAGGGTATTTATTTGAGACAATGCATCTGGATAGGTGACAATCAACTCCTATCAACCTAATGCAGTAGATTAACTCGAATTATAAATATTTTGTAATAGAGGGGCTGAATGCACCGGGGCTTGCCTTGGATCGTGTACAGCGTCGGATCGGGATCAGTCCCGCAGATGTCGAATCCTTGGATGACCTCTGGAGTGGCCTCCTCAGTAGTAGTCTCGACCTGGACCACCTCGGGAACGGGCACTACACGTATGCAATGATGTATGCTTAGCGTGGCATGAGGGCAACAAATGAAATGCTTGGAAGTAAACCATTAATACCTTGAGTACAACTTTCCTTCACGCTAAAGTTGTAAACGATCTACGGAAGGTAAAAGTAATGTTTCCTACTTTTGTTTTATTGACCTTTTTAACGGTCACAGAAAGCCGCTACACAGCTTTATGCCTACTATCAAGCACTAAGTTCTCGAATTGCCAAGGATCACACAGCGAAAGATCCTCGGTCTTCATTCAACCCAAAAATTCACACAACAAACCTAAATTCATTTTTCTATTTACTTTATTAATCCCTAATTTCACATATATTTATTAATTGACCAAACTAACTTCAATTGCAACCAAACTTTACCAACAGCTAGTTTTTACCACCAAACAGAGCTACAATAAATTTCATGATTTTTGGATTTACAGATAATTAATTAAAATTACACAAACTTGCATTTATTAATTACTTCAATAATTTATACAGCAGATTAAAGGCATTGGAACACCCTATATTATATTTTTAAAAAATACTACATATTACAGAGAGCGTACACAATTATTTTCACATTTTTACACCTAGCAGATTAATTCATATGAAATTAACAAACATCAGCACTATTCACATGAATATATAAATGAAAAGCATTTTGAAATTCACTAGAAAAAGGAAAAACCAATCCAGCCCACTACGGCCCAAGTCCAGAGCGAGCCGGCCCACTCGGCCTGCCCGCGCCCGGCGCCGACGGCTTTGCAAAAGAGACCCTGGGGAAACTGGAAATCAACCCGCGGTCCGATCTACACTATTCACATGAGTCATGAACTTCGCGCTTAACCCCCTGGGAAAACTTGCCTTCTCACCCGAGGCCCTTGTCCATCCCTCTGTTTCAACAGAGGCGGGTGCGCCGGCGGTCCGCCGCCCCTAGCTCGCCGACGGTGAGCCGAGGGACGAAGCCGAGGGCACTGACGGACTCTACACTCTAAGGCGAGTCTACCAAGCTAAGACACGACGAGATCCGAGGCGCACAGCACCTGGAGACACGGACGCGGCGGCTCGGTGGCGGCGGCGAGCACGTCGCCGGCGAGCACAAGCCGGTAAAGAGAGGGGAAAAAGGTGCGCGAGCATCTGGGGCTCACCACGAAGCTGGCCGAGGGGTCGGTGGAGACGGAGGTGGTTCGGAGAAGGCGACTTGGCGACGGCGGCGGATCCCGGCGGCTCGGCACAACGGCGAACACGCGTTCCGGCGAACCTAGGGAACCAGAGAGTACGCCGACGCACGCATAAGATTCAAGGGGTCACGGAGATCACGTTGCGCAACAATCCGAGGTTCAGAGCTTACCCAGACTAGCTCGAGACGACGGCGGAGCTCGCGGCGGCGCTCTCCCCGCCCGCGAGGAAGACACCGGCGTTCCGGCGGTTTCAAGGCTCCACGGCCTTCACCGACGGACGCAGGCGGTGCGCAAGGAGGCTAGCTAGCTTGCAGCAAGATGGAGAGGGTGATGATGGCTCGGTGGCGACCAATTTGGCCGGCGACCGAGAGAGCTCGAAGGTGGCCGGGAGAGAAGAAATGGCGAGGGGGAGGGCCTCGTCGCCTTTCTAAAGGCCGGGAGCGAGGGGGACAGAACCAGGACGACGCGGCGCACGCGCGCCCGTATCTGCCGAGGTCGCGGGGACACGATCCCGGCCGGCACGGGCGGCCGCGCGCGCGCGCCCGGCACGGCGGCTGCCGGCTCTATTCGCGAACAGGGTGAGGGGGCATAGCACTGTAGCACGTAGACCCTAGGGCTGTCGGTTTTTGACCAAATTCGACTGATTTTGTATAACAACATGAAAAACTGCAAAAACAAAAGTTGTAGGGTTTGAAATTCTGAACAACTTTGCTTTTGGAACTAAATCCAAATTCGAAATATTTTTGAATCTACAGAAAAAGGGGTAAACTAGAGTTTTGAATTTTAAACTGTATTTTCAAAATTACTTTTAAATTTTCTCAACAACTTGAAAAATTGCCAAAATAAAAGTTGTTCTACTAAATGAGCTTTACAACTTCTATTTAGTAAGTTTTGCCGGATTCCAAACAATTTTTGAAATGCCAATCCAAAACTAAGTTTTAAATCATTGTTTTGAAATAAATTTGAATTTCCACCACAGAACTTTGAAATCTCCAAAAATAAAAGTTGCTCCATTTTAAAATATCTAAAACTTTTATTAAGGGACTATCTCAAAATTCCTTTTAGATTTTGAATTAGGTTTTGGTCCTAATAAAAGTAAATTTTTAAACCTTTATTTGGGAATTTTAATTTTACAAACAAATACTAATTAAATTCAAATCACTCTAGGGGCCTAATCACAATCATATGCAAATGATTAATTTAAATATGATGACATGGCAGATTAATTAAATCCGTAATACCCGGGGTATTACAGGTGGTGAATCAAATTATCAAAATTACTTTAGTAAACCATTTGGCTGTACAACTGGAATCTCTTCCAAAATAAAATATTTTCTTATAAAAAATATATAAATAAAAGAAGCTTCAAAATATGTTGATTTTTTGTGGACTATTAACCACCTAAATGTAACCCATTTTAATTTGTTGCATAAAAAAAGATAAGTACAAAAGAAACCGCTTGCAGTGCATGTGACGGGGGCATTCGAGACCAGCAAAACCAGGCCCAGACTGTTTCTCTCGCGCATGCTTAAAAGTCAGAATTGCTTGAAACGTTCGCAGGGAGAAATGTTTCGACTTAACTCTGATTCTGCCGATCTGACCAGAAACAAAAACGACTCAGTCGTCCAAACTGAGGTATGCATCTAGTTGGAGTGAGTGAGTGATGAATGCTAGATTGATTTTGTTCAGTTAAGATACTTGCGAATCAAAAGTTCATGAATTCTTTAATCAAATCTATACCATAACTTTTATGAAACTATTTATAATTTTAATAAAATTTTAGTCATACAAAAAGTTTGCTGCCAGCTCTTGTTCACACTCTTGCTGCCAGCCTCAATGATTTATATCATGATCAAATAATGTTCGAGAGGAAACCTTTGTACCACAAACTGGAAAAAATATCTTGGCGTGCTAGGGCAAGCAAGCCACTGCACCTTTACTACTTTTCCAACTGAAATGGTAGACCATGAATGGGCACAAACAACTCATACATATGCCAATCCTTTCACTAAGTATCCATAATCGATGCAGCCTTATGTACTGGTGGCTTTGCTTTGGTAGCTATAGGCGCCCTCGGCCTCAAGAGCTAGGAGTCTATTTGCTGCAAAGTCAGTGGCCGACACAACGCACCAGGAGAGTCACAAGTTGCTTTGCTTTGCTTTGCTTTGATTTCATTTGGTTAGCTATATAGGGGGGCCACAAGCCCACAAGACCGAGGAGCCATGTGTCATTAGCCCAGTGGCAACCACGCAGGTTCTTTGTGAGTATGTCGTCCTAGGAAAAGCTTGAGAGTATCCACCTGGAGCCGATCGAATCCGATCGTTTTGTCAGGAAATGGACAGCAAACGGCGAATACTGATCCTCCTCGGCTACAAATCGTTCTTCATTGGGATGACATCATTGCAGGGCGCCAAAAGAATTTGGAAGGCCTCATTGCCGCCAAAGGTAAAGGTTTTCTTCTTGACTACCCTTCATGGCAGGCTTTGGACTGCGGAACAGCGCGCGCGCCACGGCCATGCAGCAAAGTGCCACTTGCATGCGGTTGCGCAGAGACGGCCTCTGTCGAAATTGCAAAAGAGATGGCGGCCACTGTTGAGCCACTGCTAATCCACTGGTGACAGACGAATAGAAAATCAATGAGTACACAATAGTTTTTTCCAAAATAAAAAAGGAGTACACATGGTACAATTGTTTTTGCGATAATATTATTTTCAATTAATAAATGGCGGATCTCGGCTGTTTTCAACAATATGCATTGCAAAACTGGTATTGTTTCGTCTTTTGAGCGCCCGACGGTACCTATTGGCTCCTGCATTCCTGACAGCTAACGCGATAGGCGGTACTGGCCATTAGTTAAACCTATTGGCAGTTTAGCAGCCAAAAGGTGGAAGGACTAGGTCGCCTTGACTAGAAGCCAATCACACATTTCCTTTTTCGTGGACCATTTACTAGTAGGTTTTTTAGTTATCTCTAACAAAATAGCTATACACCTCCACCAAATCTCTCCTATAATTAGATTCATAAACAAAGCTATGCCCACCCAAACAAATGTCTCCCGCTGAGGGCTTCAATATTTGCGCATCAAAAAAAATGTCCACAGAGTTTTATCTCTATCAAAATCAAAGACCACGAGAGCATTTAACCACGATCCAAGGGCTCTCGATGAAAGTTTGTCACAGACTCTCACCCCTCAAACTCACCACTCACATCCCATTTCCTCCGTCGCCGTCGCCGTCGCCCCCCGGCCCCCTCCGCGACCCGTGTGCGCAATCCTAAAGCCGCACGTCAACACCGCTGCGATCAACGCCGAAGCCCGTCCCTGCGACGCCGTACGGAAGTCGCATGTCCACGCCTCATCGTGACCACCTGAGGCCACACGTCCACTGCTCCACGAGCTCGCGCTCGCGGTGCTCGGCTGCGGCTTTCGGCGTGCTCAGGCCGGCTGCGGCTGTTGCGCGGCCCAATGGCGCATCAGGCCTGTGCCCCTGCTCGTCATCCGCACGCGCAGCCGCCATCCAAGTTCGTCGATCTGCCATCACGAATTTCTGCCGGCCGCTGCCTTCCAGTCGATGAGGACCGAGCCGCCGAGGCGCCGATCATGTGTGGAGGTGAGGAGGCACATCCGGAGCTGCGCGGTGCTCTTCCTCTCTCTATCTTGTGTGCGTGGTTTGCCCTCTTCTTCAAGAACAGCCACCGCCGTCTCCTTTCAGCGAGGACCCGTCGTGGATCTGTTCCAGCCGCCAAGAAACAACCCATTGAGTTTGCGACCTCGTCGATCTGTGGTCCTCCGCGCCTCTTGGAGTCATGGTGCTGTGGGTGGTGCTAGGGAGGCCACAAGCTGCAGTTGCTGGTGTTTGCTTCAGTACAAATCCTATTCTATTTCGTGTGTTTGATTGGAGAAAATCGGAATTATGGGACTCCAAACGTTGCGCTTTACTATTATAGGATTCCAAACGTTGCGCTCGCTAAAACGACACTCCAAACATAAACATCTTGTTTTACATGACATTTACCTTTTATTAATTAAGTATACCTCCTCAAATACATGTATTTAGCCATGACTAGACATGTTTGCCCTTCTGCTTTTTCACCTAACGTGTTCCAGCGAGATCGCCCGTTGTCGCTGGATTGAGATCGCCCGTGCTCCTGCTCGCTTTTCTGCCCTTGCTGCTCGCTGGCCTTTGCGGGCAAACTGCTCGCTGGTGGCTGCTCGCTCAAAATCTACTGGCAGGCCGCCGTTGCTGCCTCGCTGGCCCTGGCCGCGCCATGGCTGGATGGCTGACCAGCATATCCATGAATTAAATTCTAAAACAATATCCTTGAATTAAATTCCAAACAAGCTCATGAATTAAATTCCAAACAAGTTCATGAATTAAGATCGAAGCAAGATCCACATAAACAACATCTCATCACAAGTCATTTAAAATAAAACATGAGTTACATCTCATCAAATATAGCATAATTTTTCACCCAATTTGTAGCTTTCTCTTCGGCGTCATCTTTTTTGGTGCTCCCTTGGTAGGCATCTGCACAGGACTAGTGGTGTCGGTTTGTGAAGATGTGGTCTCCCCTAATAACATCGCAAGCTTGCTGCACATAAATACGATATGACAATGAGATTATGGTAAAACTAATGTATAGTAAATGGTTTAGTAATATTTACCTCCTAGTGACCTTTCCTGGACTATCCCGAAGAATTTCTTCTTTAGTCGGCCTTTGTGGCGTGATAGGTTCTGCTGCTGCACCTCTTTTTGGTATATTCTTCCTAGGTTGCCTACGCTTTCTATAAGTAATGAAATAAGTTAACAATCTTCCTATGTTTTTATTTTGGTTTGTTGATAATGAAAATCAATTGTTACCTCTTTTTTGCTGTTCCATTGAGTGGGCACTTAGCACTAGCTTGCCTATGGCCTTTTTCACCGCATTTCTTGCAAGTCATAGGTCCTCTAACCATCTTTTGTCCCTTTGCATTAACAGGAACAGCCCCATCTTTACCTTCACCCTTGTTGGTACATTCAGCATCCTTGGAACCTTTCTTCTTGTGGCCACCTTCCATCCATCCCTTCATTCTAAGTTTCCTGCGCCTTCCTACAGGTAATTTAGCCATAGGTGCACCAACGTCAAATGGTAGATCAACTTCTGGCCACTGGGTTTTGTCTGTCAATGGCTCAATCTCTCTACAATAGGCTGCCCGGAATCGATTAACTGAGTAGTAGTCATGCACAAACTGCTCTAGGTCCACTCCCCGTTGGCGGGTTACATAGGCCAATACATGCTAACATGGCTTACCAGTGTGCTGCCATTCTAGACAAGTACATGTCCTTTGGTGCAACTTGACAATATGCCTCTCAACTCTGCTGCCATGGTCCCAGACCTCTGCACTCCAATTAGAACATGGTACAATTTTCAAGTGTCCCAAACCTCTAGTGTTTGCCTTCAGTTGGTGCATAATAGCTAGAAGTATCCTGCCTTCAGCTAGCTTGTATGCAATATTCCTTCTCTTGTTCCAAAGGACCATGATCTTTTCTCTAATCTTATCAGCAAGGTCAGCAATAGGCAAGTCTTTGTGATCTCTAATCCAATTATTAAATGACTCAGCAATGTTACTAGTAATATAGTCAGACTTAATTTCTGGATTGAAAGCACACCTGTACCATAAGAACTTATGATTGGTCTTTAACCATTTCACTGCATCATGTGATTCACTTACCATTTTTGCTATGTTGTCATAGAATATGTCTTCCCTATAAGCCCTAGCAGCAGGGTAAATCTGGCCAAACCCTCTAAATCTCTTCATAAAATTTTTAACAAGATGATAAAAGCATTCTCTCTGCTCTGCATTTGGAAAGACATTCTTCACTGCATTCTCCAAGCCCTTGCAAGCATCAGAACAAATAGCAAGAAGTGGTAGATCACCTATAGCCTTCTTCAACTGTTCCATGAACCAAGTCCAGTTGTCTGTATTTTCAGAAGCTATGAAGCCATAAGCCAATGGATACATCCAATTGTGACCATCAACTGCTACAGCTGCAGCCAAGTGACCATTCCACCTTCCATTAAGTGCTGTGCCGTCTATGCTCAAATGCGGCCTATAACCTTCCAAGAAACCATCAATACATGGTTTAAGAGCACAGAAAAATCGGTGAAAATATACCTGACTATCCACCTCAAGTAGATCAATCTCAACAACACTCCCTGGGCACCTCTTCATGACCTCGGCCTTCCACCTAAACAACAACGCAAAACTATCTGACCATTTGCCATAAACCTCATCAAGAGCTCTTTCTTTACCCCGCCATACAGTGTCATATGGAATTTGACACTGATGCTCTCTCTCCAACCTTTTCTGCAATTCCTTTGCACCGATAGTTGCATCATCTCTAAGCATACTCACAGCCTTGCTAGCTACCCATTTGCAGGTTGGTGTTGTTGTGAACTGCCTCATGCTAGAATAACATGTGTGCTCGTCTACTAGGACGGTTACCTGCAAAAAAAAAATCAATGAAATTGGATGTTCTACTTACCAAGTACACGTAATGAAATTAAAAAAAAACTGACCTCAACAGCGGACTGGCCCGTTTGTTTAGTGCCATTTACCCGCCAAGTGCAAGGGTCATCATCATCACCAGACCTGCAAAAAACCCTATATCTATTCTTACATGCCTTCTCTACTCCTAAATTGAACTCTTTATTGATGGCAAATTGTCGCACTGCAAGCTTGAACTCCTCCATTGTTGGGTACACTGTTCCTACCAACATTGACGGGTTGTTCTTATCATATGAAATGATCATCTCACCGGGTACGGCATCACTAGTTGGAATGGCAGCACCATCATCATCATCTAGCCCAACATCGTTACCATGCCCCTGTTCATCCATGCGGCTACCAAAGCCTTGTGCAGGTATATTTGTTGTGTCCTCAGCTGTGAAACCTAGAAGCTCACAAATTTGATCCTCACTCATAACTGCAATATGACCTTCGTCATCATGTGCCTCCACTATATGAAGGTTGTCCCAATCAATTCTTTCCACATCATCTACTTGTGACCTAACACATGAGTTAAAAATTTTACTACAGTTATCCTCTACTACTTACTGTTAAGAAAAGGTTAACACGAGATACCTTTGCACGTTGTCAATGACAGGAAGATGGTAGTGCGTTGTCGGATGATCAACAGTGGGTAGTAGTGACCTGGCTATGGCTACAGAACTCGACATGGAGGGTCCTGCCAACGTGGCCACGCCATCTTCCGCTGCAGCCACGCCATCGCCGGCAACAGTCAGACCCTCCCTGGCCGCAGCTAGGCCATCTGAGGCCTCACCGGCCAAGGCTATGTATTCAAAAGATTAAGGCTTAGATCAAAATGCTTCCGGTGCACAAGCATGGCCAACAAACTAGCAACGCAATTAGTAAGGCACGTGAACAGCAAAAGGGCAGGCGATAAATAAAAAACTACGGCACACCAACCTGTTGCTGGGCGTGCTGTAGATGCTGCCGCCGTCGATGCGCCGGAGGACAAAGTTGCGGTAGGTGAGGTAGCCCTTGCCGTTGCAGACGGGGGATCCCCGGTGAAGTCTTCCATGACGCCGGTGAGACGTAGCGACGGCCCTGGATCGCTGGCCTCCACTTCAATGATGTGGGCGACGACGAACCCTAGCGCGGCCTCGTACGTGCGGCGGCGGCGGAAGAAAAGAAACACGTACGTACGAAGGAAGGAATGGCGATCTCGCTGGAACACGTTACGTGAAAAAGCAAAAGGGCAAACATGTCTAGTCATGGCTAAATACATGTATTTGAGGTGGTATACTTAATTAATAAAAGGTAAATGTCATGTAAAACAAGATGTTTATGTTTAGAGTGTCGTTTTAACGAGCGCAACGTTTGAAGTCCTATAATAGCAAAGCGCAACGTTTGGAGTCCTATAATTCCGATTTTCTCGTTTGATTCACAAGACTTCTGATTAGTTCTATTTTCCACTGCTGGTCAGTAAGCAAAACCTTCCCTCTTTGGTTAAATCCTCCAAAGAATGGAATTCCCTTTCATGTATGATTTCAAATCTCGGATAAATATTAAGCTAATTACATGGTTACAATCTGAGCACACCTGGTTCTTTTCCTTATGCGCCAAATTCAGTTTTTTCCCTCAAACTAAGCAGTTATATATGAAAACACAAGTTCATTAACATTCACTTGTATCTTTAAATCCTATAATGCAGGATTGCATGGATCAAAACACTAAAGAGACTGCGTGGAATAGGGACAAATGCAATTGGCTTGTTGCAGTCTCAACTTTGCTATTAAATTGAAGGTTATTTATTTCCTGATTTATAAGGTTATATGTCTATGCAACTCTTACTGCCAATTATACAAGTACAAATCAAATTCATAAGGCTGTTATGCTTCAAAGACTTAAATTTTTTCATTTGTTTCTCTAAATTTTCTGGAAATCTAAATGCAATTCAAAAATTCGATGTAAATTGGTCGATTTTTTATTTTTTGAGCACTGGAGCAATGAGTTGATTTTGGCCTCAACACTTTAATCGCTGAAGCTGAACAGAAAATGAATGTTGTGAATGTAGGTATGGATCCTTTGAAATTTGCGTTGTTTCCTCAAGAGGGGTGAGCACATGGGCATGTACTATGGTGCAGCCGTTCTCCAAAACGCTGGGTTGGTCATCTCCAATGATGAAGACTGCGGTGAGCTGCTCAGCCGAGCAGTGACCGCCGGGCCTCCCAGGAGGATGAGATGGAGAGGATTGAGATTTTGGTATGTCCAGGATGTCCCTTTCTTTTTTGCACAAACTCTGCTAATGCAATTGATTCTGGTGTTTTGAGTGCTTACATTTGTGTAGAAAAAACACTTGGATTTCCTTTATATTCCGATGTCTTGAAATATCAATTTTGTACACTACACCATTCTTGGGAGTCAATGAATTAGCTTCTATGCTTTGATTTTTTTTTTTTTTTTGTAAAAGTATAGTATTTAAATGGAGACATACCTAGGTTAAGGTGTATTCTTCTAATTTTGTTTGATATTCAATTCAGATGAATGATTAGAAATATAAATTTAGAGTCTGATTTCATAATATAGGGTGCTTGGTATGGAATCCATTTCTTCGATAGAAACTCTATCTGCCAAGCAAATTCTGTAGAGTTCAAAGCTAGCATTGGAGACACATATGGTATTATGTTTCAGTTGCAAAAGGAATTTCCAATGTTATTTGGCTGTGTGCCCTCCTTGGAATTTGACTTTATGGACATTGTTATTTATCACACCCTAAAGTTTTAGCTGTTCACTCTTGAATAAAAAAAAATACTTGCTCTGTTTCAGATATGTTGGATTTCCTACAGGAGCATGTTGAATACTTGTCATGGTGGTTATTGTGCATGATTCCTGATTTCTATCCCCTAATGCATATTCAATATTCAATTATTCATACAGATCTATATTCCATTGGTGGGCTGGATCCTCTACTTGGTTACTTGAAAAAATTCAAATGGTGGCATCCGAGCAAAGGCAGCAGAAGTTGTTAGTACAATTGTGCAGAATTATCTCAAGAGTAAGCAACTTGTCATGGAATCCAATGGACTCGAGCCGTTGTTGACAAACTTCAAATCATATCCAAGTTCAAATGCACGGACAAAAGCTTTAGGAGCATATCCTGTGAGTATCACTCAGTATCTTGTGGAGTTAGTTTTCTCAGAGTATTTTTTGTTGGTCATGCTAACAGAATTTCTTACGATTGTTTTGCAGCTGTAATTCGTCATAATCAGCCTGGAATATCTGCATTTCGCATGGGAAATGGCTATGCTGGATTGAAGGATGCTCTTGGTTCTGATGATGCCAGACTTCAGAGGTATGTAATGATAGCAGTACTCCCAGCATTTTGACATGTTTGCAGTCAGGTTGTTTTTTTCTTAAACATGGTGTCATATGCAGTAAACTTGGGGTGGATGGAGTGATCTGACAGGTCACAACACTACCAAAATTATCCCTAGAATGCTTAGTGAGCAAATGACACCATTTAATTTTATGTACTTGTGGTAGTATTTTGCTGAACTTCAATCCGAGCTGCAATGTGAATGACATGGTTTTGTTCTATAGATGCAGGAAAGCTCTCAATCTCATACAATACCTGTTGCACAACAAGAAGGCAGACATGGTTCCTCGATGCGTGAAGTGGCTCTAAGCGGCCTCCTTGAGTTAACACAAGCCGAGACATCTGGTCACGTGCTACCCGACCAAGACAAGCCCAAAGACATCCTCAAGTTTCCCATCCTCTTCTCTCTCCGGTTGGTTCAACTAGCTCTTCATTGTCTATCCGAAAGAAATTAATCTCAGAAGGTTTCCTTTTTTGAACATACTGGCCGCTGGAGCTGGCCGCGCTGGCCGCTCACCGGCTTGGGCTGGCCTCGAATATGTAGGGAAAAATAGAGATATATTGTTGAACATACTCCTCAATAGAGATATATTGTATATGATGCAGTGCCGTATGGGCAAACTGAGAATAATATGTTGTATCATTCTTAAAAATAATTATTTGTTCATATAAATGGTTATCCTAATCTGAGATTTTAGTAGTAGAGACATGACATATTTAGGTTTCGGCTGTAAGGAATCCAAAGTAAGAAGAATATAAAGAGTGAGGCAACAATGGAAGCCTCTGACCAAGAAATATAGAATAAAGGCAATGACAAAATAATAGTTCCCACATCCTCGCCTGCAGATGAGAAATACTCTAGCCTTTAAATACAAATTGGTTGTCTTTTTAAGGTATTTCCTTAAAAAAACCGTAGCGTTAGCACGGGCATTATACTAGTATGATAAGTTTTATGTAGATGATAAAATATTGTATCTTTTTCTTGAACCTGTTCATGTAACCTTTTTCTTCTTTAAGTTTTAACATATGATATCTGTTGGCGCTCTGGCCCCTCTGGTTTCCTCATAGAAAAATACTGTAATTTTTATGTATTGATGACAAAAATCGAACACAATCAATTTTACATGCATGTGTGTAGATGAAGTCCAAAGGTTTTTTTTTCAAAAAAAAACACATTCACAAAATTAAGTTATAGATTAAAATCGTTGGAAAGGAACATAATGGTATATTGTTCCACAACGGTGAAAACCGAATTTCATTACCGGAGCAACGAAATTACAAAGTCTGATTTGCAACATTTAAACTCCCCCCTTCCTCACACACAAAAACAGGTGCCAGTGCACAAGAACATCCAGGCAACAGGTGCACTGCTAACTCAGTACGAGCCAAAAGGAAGTGAACAAAACAAAATACCTAAGAACAACAACCTGAAACTCTCGGGTTCTAAACAACCAAAAGACAAAAAGACAGCCATTGCGCCTTCAACCATGGAAAGACACCAGTTGACGATCCTCCTGATTGTCTGCCCGTGTCTCCTTGTGGAAATGGAGAGCCGTCGTCTTGATCACTTCGATCCCGATCTGGACCTGCTGCTTCATCTGATTCTTCAAAAGACCTATCCAGTTGTCCAAGAATGAACACAACAGACAAATGATCTCAGTAGGTGATCTCACTCTCTTTTTCTCAAAACACACATTGTTTCTGGTCCTCCATATTGCCCAAAAGATAGCAGCAAGACCCACAGTATGCATTTGAGAACCTTGAGGACAAATATTATTGATCCAGATCCAGTACTATTCAATATTACCAGGCGTAGGGTCGAGATGGCGAACTAGAGGGGGGGTGAATAGTCCTTTTTAACAACTAATCGCAGCGGAATAAAACCTATTCGGTTCTAGCAAACATTCACCCCTCTTACTATAGCTCTATGCACCTTGTAAAAGATCCTAGCAAAAACAAAGGTGCAAGCCTAACTTGAGCTTCCCTAACCCGTTCTAGCGCAAGGTCACACAAACCTAAGCACTAGTACTTTAACCACCGGGGAGCTCCTACCAACTAGCAAGTAAAAACGCACTAAGCACCTAAACTCACTACGTGCTCAATGACAAGGATACACAATCCTAATCAAGGAGCGCAACTTGATTAGTTATACAAACTAATCAAGACACTAGTTCTAAGCTACACAAGCTAAGAATGTGAGTGGCAAGCTACACAAGCTAACCGGTCTCACAAGAGCAACTACAACTACACAAGTAAAGTAATGCACAAAATAAATAACTTGTGTAGAAGGGAGCAAACCACCGCGAAGGATGGGAAGATGTTGACACGGTGATTTATTTCCCGGAGGTTCACTTGTCGCCACAAGCTACGTCCTCCGTTGAGACAAGCTCCAAGGTTGCCGCCGGTCCTCTTGCTAGTGGTGACCCGCAAGTCACACTCTCCCACGTGGAGTGCTTACCACAAGCTCTAGCACTTGACTCGGCCGGACCACTTGTCGCTCTTCACGTCTCGCTCTACTAGCGATGCTCTTTGCGATCTCCCGCGGGGTGAGCTCCAACCCCTCACAAAGTTTCTCCGGAGCTAAGCACAATCTTCTTGCTTGCTTCACGGAGCCACAAGCCACCAAGCCGTCTAGGAGGTGGCAACCTCCAAGAGTAACAAGAACCACCGGCTTGCAACATGATCATCTAGTGCCACTCGATGCAATCTCACAATGCAACGCACTAGAATCACTCACTATCAATTAATCGGATGTGCACTAAGCAAGTGAGTGAGTGGGAGGGCTTCAAAGCACACCTACACAAGCCACACAGGCCCAAGGGTGCTCAGCTGGTCGGCCAAGGCCGCCAAGTGCTTGGATTTATAGCTCTCAAGCGAATAGAGCCGTTGCCCTCTCAAACCGGCCGTCGGACTGAGCGTCGGACGCTCAGCCGCACCACCGTCGGACCAATGTCCACGGTCCGACGCTCCCGATAGCCGCCACGTGTCACTAGTCGTTTGAAGTCGAACGTTGGATCACAACGGCTAACTTCCCGCGCTTCAGCTCACCGTCGGACGGAACACCGTCGGACCAACGAACTCCACGGTCCGACACTTCCAGAGAGCTCCCCGAGGGCTGAAAACCGTCGGACTAAACCCAAGAGTCCGACGCTCTCAGAGCTCGCCACGTGTCAGCTCTCGCACGATCTGCACCGTCGGACGCTCGGACAAAAGTCCGACGCCCACAAACTTCAGTGTCCGACGCTCACAGGCCAAACACCGTCGGACGCACGAGGATGGTCCGACGCTGTCACTGCAGACAGCGTCCGACGCTCGCACCACAGCACAGAAGACAAGGGCAGGCCGTCGGACCGAACCCATGGTCCGACGCCCCCTGGCCTTAGCGTCCGACGCTCTTGCAACTTCGCCGAAAACCTCCGAATCCTGCCTCGCAAGCTCGGCAGGAGGAAGAGAGAGAACCACACCCTCTCTACCTCACAACACCACCTCCAAACACTTTCACCTTTGCAAAAGTGCTAACACCAACAAGTGTACACCTCATGTGCATGTGTGTTAGCTTTTCACAAACATTTTTCAAAGGATTTTTCACTCTTTTCACCACGCCACTCGATCCTAGCAACGTATGCAAGTTAGATCACTCAAGTGGCACTAGATGACCGATATGCAAACAAGTTTGCCCTTCTTGATAGTACGGCCATCTATCCTAAATCCGGTCAAGCACTTCTCTACTCAACCTTAGACCGATGAAATGGAAATGCCCTAGGTTATACCTTTGCCTTGCGCTTTCCATTTCGATCACCGTCTTCATCACCGTCTCCGACACCATCGATGCCGGTGCAACACATGCACCAACATCTCATGAGTGATATGATCCACTTCATATCATCACATGGCTTTTGGTTCATCGATCCTTGACTTGCTCGCTCTTCACCGTTGCGTTGGTCCATCGGCGCCAAGCCATCACCCGACTTGCCCTTCACACTTGCAACCGGTCCATCGACGCGAAGCCTTGTCTTGATCTTCTTCACCTAGCCACATGACTCCATGTCATGTCTCATGCGTTTAGCTCCTTCATACCATATGTGTGAGCTAATCATCATCTCCAAGCCATTTTCACCTCCATGGCATAGATGCTCACACACATATACCTGTGGACTAATCACCTGTGTAATCAACACTTAAACACATATTAGTCCACTTAAGTTGTCACTCAATTACCAAAACCAAACAAGGACCTTTCACCAGGGCGACAGTTCGACCCAAAAGCTAGTGCTAACAAGCTCCAAATGTACTTAGCAGTCATACATTCAAAGAACATATGTTGCATAGATTCATTGCAAGTACAGAAAGCACATGATGGATTTCCCACCCATTTCCTTTTATAGAGATTGTCCTTTGAGAGTATAGCATTCTGGAAAGCTAGCCACATGAAGATTTTAATTTTCAAAGGAATCTTAGCTTTCCACAAGAATTTATATTTGCAACCCTGCTCTTGTCTACAGAGAAAGTTGTAGGTAGATTTAACAGAGAAGTGCCCAGATTTTTCCAAGTCCCATCTAGCTCTATCCTTTTCATTATTCACATTAAAACAATGAATCAGGTCTTGTAATCGCCTAAGCTGATTCTGCATGTCTTCATGTAACCATCTTCTAAAAGATAATTTCCAACTTCTCCTTTTCAATTCATGGACTGAACAGTCCTGATCATTATTCACATTATACAACATGGGAAACTTTTCAGCAAGAGAGACAAAACCGCACCAATGGTCATGCCAAAAACTAGCTGATTTTCCATCCCCTATCACCACTGATCTGTTTCTCAAGTATAATTGCTTAACTCTCAACAAATCATTCCACACAAGGGAATGTTTGTTGTTTTTTGACAGCTGAAAGATACTCTTATTTTTCAGGTATTTCTTTCTTACAATGTCCTGCCAAATTCCATCACCATTCTCCAATTTCCACCACCATTTACACAATAGACTCATGTTCATTCTCCTCAAATCTTTAATTCCCAGGCCACCTTTCTCTTTGGGTTTAGTTATCTTAGTCCATTTCACCAAATAATACTTCTTTCTTTGACCTCCCCCCTGCCAAAAGAATCTTTTCCTAATCGAGTCCATTTTTTAATTATTGTTCCTGGAAGCCAATACATGGACATTGCATAAATGGGAAGGTTACTGAGGCAAGAATTAATCAAAGCTAATCTGCCTCCAAGGCTTAAGACATTGCCTCTCCAACCCTCTAGTCTCTTGATAAGTTTTTCACATATATGCACCCAATCAGCAATATGTAATCATGAACCAGCCACAGGTACACCCAGATACCTAAAAGGCCACTTCCCAATTGCACAATTGAACATATTAGAGAATTCCACATTCTTGTCATTGTCCTGGCTAATCATTATCACCTCACTTTTAGAGAAATTAATTTTCAAGCCAAACATAGATTCATATAAGTATAACAGTAATTTCAGGTTTGCAGCTTGCTCCTTCTCATCCTTCAAGCATAAGATTGTATCATCTGCATACTGCAGAATTGCCACTCCATTCTCCACATAATCAGGCACAAGGCCCTGCAACAGTTTGTTCTTTTGAGCAAGACAGACCATTTTAGCAAGAGTGTCAGCCGCAATATTGAAAAGGAAGGGAGACAAAGGATCTCCTTGTCTGACTCTTTTGCCGGATTTAAAGTAGCATCCAATGAAATTATTCACCTTGACACTAACTGTCCCTGATTCCATGACTTCTTTAATCCATTCACACCATTTTACACCAAAACCTCTATGTTTCAGACAATCGAACAGAAAGTCCTAGTTCAATTTATCATAAGCTTTTTCAACCTCAAGCTTTAAAACTATGCCATCTTTCTTCTTAGATTTAGTGTCATGAAGAATTTCATGCAAAGCCATAATCCCATCCATGATATTTCTGTTTTTCAAGAAACCAGATTGACTCTTGTTTATTATTTTCCCCATCACCTTTTCCAATCTCAACATAAGGGTTTTGGTAAAAATTTTATAGCTAACATTGAGTAAACATATAGGCCTATACTATTTGATGTTATTGGCTTCCTTGATCTTAGGTAAAAGAGTAATAATTCAATAGTTAAATCTTCCAATATCCAACTTGTGTAAGTGAAAGTCATGAAACATATTCAGTAAATCAACTTCGACTATATCCCAACAGTGCTGATAAAATTCTATTGGGAAATGATCAGGGCCAGGAGCAGTATTTTTTTCCATTGAAAAGACAACCTCCTTAATCTCAGATTTTGAGAACTGTTTTTCTAACTCGACATTATCCTCGATAGAGACTTTTTCATCAGGTTCCCAGCAATTTGGGTCCATTTGAACACCAGTGGATACAGAGGCCTCAAAAAGTTCTTTATAAAATTGAGTAGCATGCTTAACCAGCTCCTCATCTCCCTCTATAACCTGAGAACCTTGCTGGAAAGATAAAATGGTATTTTTTTTCTCTTTTTTTCATTTGCAATTCTATGAAAGAAAGCAGTATTATTGTCTCCTTTTAACAGCCAATTATTATTTGATCTTTTGTGCCAATAAGCCTCTTCTTCTTCAGCCATCCTTAGAATTTTAGTTTGAATGAAAGCTTTTCTGTTAAGCATATCAGCTGTCAAAGGCAGCTCCTCTTCCAATTTTTCTAATTTTTCCAGCTCCTCAGTTAGTATCCTCTTATATTTCCTAGCATGCCCTTTCAAACTTAGACCCCAGCCTTTCAGAAATTTTCTTACTCTACCAATTTTAATACACCAAGTCTCAATGGCAGACTTAGCTTGAACATTCTTATCCCAAATCTCTTTGATTTTGCTCCCAAATTCAGCATGTTTCAGCCAGGAGTTTTCAAAACAGAAAGGTTTTGCTCCCATTTTCTGATCCATATCAGTACTCATAATCAAAGGATTGTGATCAGACATATATCTTGGAATTTTTCTCAGATTGTAAAGGGGAAATTCAGCTTCCCAAGAACCAGACATCAACACTCTGTCAAGCTTTTCTAAAGTGGGGTCAACCCTGTTATTGCTCCAAGTGAACTTACCACCAGTGAGGGTAAGCTCTCTAAGATCATGAGAATGGATAACCAGATTAAACATTTTAGAAAATTTGTTATCGATGAATTTCTTATTCTTTTCAGAACTGAACCTTAAAATATTAAAGTCCCCCCCCCCCCCATAAGAATAGGCCATTTTGCTTTGTGACAATATCTAGACAATTCAATAAGGAAGCTTTCCTTAAATTCATAATGGTATATATTAGCATTAAAATTTAAAATTATTCAACAAGTGTGTGTTGCATGCATAGCTTGTGCATACACTTATGGTTTCAAATTAAAATGATTCGTGCAATGTTCGTGTAAGCTATTTACCCATAAAATGGTCTCAAAAAATCAAAAAATGTCTAAATTTATGGTTAAGAAAGTAATATAATATTATATTTTTCATATAAATTCTCTCTCTCTCTCTCTCTCTCTCTCTCTCTCTCTCTCTCTATATATATATATATATATATATATATATATATATATATATATATATATATATATATATATATATATATATATATATATGCTTAGGTGAAGTCTAAAAGTTTTTTAAAAAAAACACAAACACAAATTTAAGTTTTAGTTTAAAATTGTTGGAAAGAAGCATAATGATATATATACATTAGCATCTAAATTTTAAAATATTCGAAACAAGTGTGTGAAACAAATGTGTGTGCTTGCATGCATAGCTTGTGCATTCATGCTTGATCTTCTTGTCATAAAGGATATATGCTTATTTGCACTGTCAACACGTATGCATGGCTCTCGCAATGGATGTTCCAATTCGAACTGCCGATAATTATATTGATTGGCACAAATTGCATCTACGAGGATTGGTATTCGGTACATGTGGCATCACCTATCTACAATTCGACATCCGATATGTAACAGTC
The DNA here is from genome assembly GCA_038502445.1 of Eremochloa ophiuroides. Taxonomy (NCBI): domain Eukaryota; kingdom Viridiplantae; phylum Streptophyta; class Magnoliopsida; order Poales; family Poaceae; genus Eremochloa; species Eremochloa ophiuroides. The sequence continues at coordinate 2,863,678 of JAHLJS010000009.1, read as the reverse complement.
GGCCGCTGGTTTGCCAATTAAGGTCCTGCCAGCCATAAAATGCAATTGCCAAAAGGGTCATATATGTGCTATTTTTAATTCCAATTCTCAGTTCCATAATTATTTATTAAAATGGCAATAGTACCGTAATTTTTCCCTCAACTTTTCGAATTTTTAATAAAGTTTTATGTCGCACGGAATGTGTACAGGACGAGGTGTCTGAACTTCTTAGAATTTTTATGAGGGAAAAAACATTGAATTGCATTCTCTGGCTGAAAGTTTCAGCAGGATTGTCAGGTTTATTTTTTTTTTATCAGAAACAAGTGGGATGGCGCCCCTACTGTGTGATTTATTAAAAACAGGATCATCTGGTTTAATTTCGTTTGATTCTCTTTTACTATGAAGATAAGTAGATAAAGAGTTATGCTCTGGTTTTATAGGAAAGAGTATATATAAGTTTCTGATAGTACGTCAGCACGGCAATACTAACTTAGCCAGAGGAAGCATAATAGAAACCAATGGCAAACCATCCTCGTATATTACAGGATATCACTATCAGTGGTGTTGGTCAGAACACAAGATATGCTATGTGCCCGGTTCTTACTGAACTTCTACACCTTCTCTGTGCATAATCACGGCGCCAGTATCACCATCAGTGATGGTCCAGCGGCCATTGGAGTCCAAGAATTTCCAGCAGGGAGGTGATTATGAAATTGGCAACAATAGTTTAACAAGGGAAACAAACAGGTGACAAATAACCCTAGAGGAGGTTTACTAAATTGACAAACCATGGATATGGCCACAGAACAATTCACCTCCGATCCTCATCACTTTGCATGCATGAGGCAGTCAGTTTTGCATTCACACTTACACACTTAAGGAATATTTCAGTGGACATACTAGCAAGGTAGGACTCTTATCAAATAAGTTACATAACCCTACACAGCTCACATTCTCATGCCATCTACCTTACCAGAAAAGTTTGTGATACTTGCAATGGTTCTGAACGCAGGGTAGGGCTGGTCAACGGGAACCTGTTGTACAAAACATGACATATTTAGTGAAGGTTTTTATATAGATAGAGACATTCATGTCTATGGATAGAGGCTCACCATATGGCCTGCTCCAATAATCCAGTAGAAGGAAAGATTCTCATAAGACCTGACGTATGCCCTAATCTGCTTCGAACAATATTTAGGCGCCGTATCACAGTAATGCAAGGGGACCCATCGTTGGGTAAGGAATTGTTTAGAACCCTCCCAACTGAAACAGGTCAAATCAGGGAATTTGAGGCACACACAACATAATTTTACAAACATGATTAACTAGGGAGGTTGGTTACTTTAGTTTTTTCACCCAAGCTTCTGCACCGATAGCTGGAACGATCACATCGAGCTGTAAAAAGTATAATTTATATAATACTAGGAAATATACTAATTTGAAGATTTCAATGAGAATCGAAAGCACATATATGGTTTTTTTAAGAAATAAATATAACATTATATTATACCTATCCATCTCTGTCAAAAACATTAATCGTTGACTTCGAAGAAATTCCAATGTTAATCTCAAGGAACAAAGAAAACTCCAACCTTATTTTTTTGAAGACAGGAATAACAATATCTAAGCGTTGCACATAGATCTTCTCCCTATCCACGGTTCACTGGGTGGAACTCTACAAGAGGATTCTAATATTGTACTAACATATATTTTCATGTTAGTCAGGTAAACTATACATTCACAAAAGAGTACATGTGTATTTATATGGTTACCCTTACGTATATTTACTATTCATGATTTCAAATCCAATTTAGGAATTGGTTCATTTTTTGTAATGTTTTAGGGCAGAATTGATACCGTTTCTGGATCAATGACATAACACACGTTAAAAAAATGCAGAGGTAGTCCTATTTCTACTAACCTGTCCCTGGTAAATTGACACTCGAACTCCACGAGCAAGCAGCTCCTCAACTGCATCGATGGCTGGTCTCATGAAGTCAGTCTTCAACTCGTCATACACCGCAAGCGTCGCTTCCTCCCACCTGTGCAATAAAATTGGTCCAAATTAAAGAGAATATATATTTGTATGGATATAATTAAGCGAAAGAGAATTGTGCAAAGGAGATGCTTACACAATGGATTTGGGAATGAGCCGGAGCATTGGCTTGATGGTTTTGTTCATAAACTCATCAATGGAGTCGGGCAGGGTGGTTGATTTAGATTTAAGGCGGCTGCCATGGTACATCAACTGGCTGCCTGCTAAACATGACGAATTTGCCAACAGCACAGGATTCATGCCTGCGTCAAGCAAAAAGTTGTCTATGTTCTGAACAAAAAAGAAAAAAAAACTAACATGAGATATATACACACCTGAACAATATTATCATTGACATATTTCTCACTAAATCAATTGATTGCATACTAATGGCTAAGATATTGGCCAATATCACGCATGTGAAATGCAAATTGATGTACCACAATTTTTCTGTCCAGGGTGAAAAGAAAAACATAGAACTTGACAAGTGTCTGCATACGAAACGTGTGAACAAATCATAATTAATGCCCAATGAACGTCACATGCTCACATTCATAAGAAATTTCATTTCTCTGGTTTGATTCAATGTGAACATTAAGGATGTCTTCTAATTCTATCTCTGAGACATTCGTATCTCAAAATATATAAACAGTATAAGGAAAGTCGAAAGGGGCTGCCTTCACATATAGATATATGTTCAGCATGCGTTTGATGTAAGCAAATGAATCCTTTAATTCTGTAATGACTAATAATACAAATTAATTCAGTTTCGTTAAGAAACCAAAGTTGTCATAGACCTCTGTGGGACACAGAACTAAACTTAAAGGTTGCAATAGTGCCATTACTGCAGCATGGCATGCGTCTTCATCAGATCAGTGGAACACACTAAGTTCTTACTGATTACTAGCTAAACGTGGCAAGGCATGAAGCTGGGGCAAAATATTTAAAGAACTGGAACGAACAGATTACTTAAAAACTTCATTTTTCTTTTATTCGATATAAGGCTGCTGCAGCAGAAAACAAAGTGTACGTCTGCGTTGGAAGGAAAATCATTAAATCTGTTGGAATATTTTCAGACTTTAATTTGCCACCCTGATGAGTATTTTCATGCACTATTCCAGATGTGAACTGTTGCCGCTGATACGATGGATAAACAGATACTTACTACGCCGTCACTCTGCGAGTCTATCAGGTCCAGCTGGTCCGTCCAGGTTTTCTGTGCTTTGGCGAACTGCCCTGCAGCCATCTGCTCGTTCACCATCACCCCCATTCTGAGAGCAAATAAATGAGAAATTAGGCCAGGGTTCACCAAACAAAGACAACAAAATTTTTGGAGATGAATTAATTAATTCATAAGATGTCGGTATAAATCATCAGTTAGATGCTGGATCAGGATGTTCTCAGTTCTCTCACACACAAGAGCATCATATAGTAGCAGAAAGGAGGGATCGAGGACACAAAAGTGAAATGCCAAGAAGGCAAGTATAGCACAAATGCACCACTGCACTAACTCTTAAACACACTAGTTCCGCCACTAAGGGACGACTATGCCTTAATTAAGATACAAGCAAAAATAGAGCAACCTCATTTGAAACAAACATGTAGGCAGGATCATTCTAATGACCAACATATCATGAGCCTTTAACTATTTATTATGCATACAAGTTGATCTGTCTGTTATATGATTAATTCTTTCTTTCACAAGCGTCACGACTAATTTGCATTCCGATGTTGAAGATTAGGGGAATTATTTGCTTACTTGTTAACATCTGCGATGGCCATATCATTGATCCTAGAGACCGAGTACAGCACCTCTCCATACGAGCTCTGCATTATACATGTATCAAAATAAACAAGGTATTTACAGAACGAACATGCATGATTCCAGTAGCATATATAAAGTATATTATAGGGACTCGTCAAACAAATTTAAAACGATGGGCTATGTTATTTACCGAGAAATCTCCAGGAGAGATCCAGCCATCTCCAATGCCAACACCTGTTGGTGAGCACATATATAGGTCATCATCATGAAGGTACTGTAATAATGCTGTGTTTTGGTTGATTTGTTCAATATATGAGTACATGTCGTTGGTTTACCTCCGAGGGTGATATCGATGGTTCCGTCTTGGATGGCCCTAGCGAGAAGGACGCCCACCATGGCAGCCGTCTTCCCGCCGTAGGACTCGCCCACCAGGTAGAGGGGGCTGTTGGGCAGGGTGGCCAATTCCTTGAGCAGCAGCTTGATGACGCCGAACATGTCGGAGGCCACCTGCGCATCTGTCTTGGCCAGGGCTCTCGGGTGATCCACGTAGCTGAACCCTACGCCAACCGGGCTGTCCTGTAATTCCATTTCCAGTTCCAGTTCCACCAATGCATGCACAAATCAATCAGCTCGCGAGTCCATTTAATTTCCAACGTCTCGGAACAAACTGAAGAAAAGGGAATGGTAAAGGAACTCACCACGAAAATCAGGTCAGCCACCCTTAGCCATGTGAATTCCCTCCGCTTCAAGTTCATGTCCAATGGCCCGATCTCGAGAAAATTGCCCCGGCCTGAACCAGAGCCTCCCTGTCAATTTAACAAGATTATTATATTGTACAGTACGCAAAACAACACGAGAACAGGAGCATGCATGGTTAGTGATGCTTGTGGCGGTCGCTAGCTCGTAAAGGCTGCTTCCATTCTTGGAAAATAAATAGAAAGAAAAGGAAAGAACTGATGGTCAGAGAGCAGCTACTGCACTGCGTACCGGGCCGCCCTGGAGCCATAGGATCGTCGGCCATGGCTTGGCGGAGGCGGATGCCGATGGGCGCTGCGGGCTCCTATACCACCAGTAAGAAATGTTGACCTCTGCGAATCCAAGCACACAGAAAGAAGTTCGCAGAAGATAAGATCAACATATATAAATGCATCCTGGAAAGTGTTCAAACAACGAACGAACTTCGATGGAGGAGGGGGTATGGCCGAGAGTGCGCCGAGTTGCTCACCTGGACGAGGTACAACATACCCCCACTTCTGGCTCCCATCCGGTTTCTCCATGGAGATGGGCTTACCAGCTGAAGCTCCGGGAAGCAGGAGCACAAGGAGCAGGCACACTGGAGCCATTCCACCGACGATCTCCATGGAAACGCGGTGAGCAGAGAGGTGTGGACGACCACTGGCCTGCCGGAAAGAAAGGGCGTCTGCCTAAGGAAAGAGGAGCAGGGCGAGCTAGCAGCGGCGCTGGAGTGAGCAAAGCTCTGTATGTGCCGAAGCTTTGCTCTATGCCAGGGAACGAAAGCTTAATTCTGTGCTGAAGACTATGAGGGGCACGCCCTTTTATGTTGCCACTAGGCATTGCCTTTGCAATGCTGCATTTGCTATGTGCACATATTAGCGTTTCACTGGCTAGCTCTAACGTATTCTCATCAGACACGTTACAAAATGCGGACCCAAGTGGGAGATTTGGTCCGGATTGCGATGAGTGATCGTCAACAGAGTTCACTTGGCATATTGGTCGGTTTGTGATGTGCAGGTGTTGGGCTCGGAGACAGTGGCGGATGGCGGAGTGAAGATCAAGTGAGCAGGCCGTACCGATGGACTGGGAGCGGTGAAGGATGGACGCGTAACTTGGGCCGAGGGACTTGGACGCCGAAGCGCCAGCTGCGGTGGCAGACACTGCGACATCGACAGGCGCGATCGAACATGGTCGAGGGACTCAGAGCGGTACGCGGGCCGGCGGGACGCGGCCCAGGACGGTTTTCGGGTTTGGGCCTCAAAATCCGGGCGGAGCTGCTTCCGGCGGGAAGCGGGGTGACACGTGGCGGAATCTCCGAGGTTGCGTCAAGACGACGGCAACTCGAGCATGAAGCGGGGTCGTCCGATCACATTCGCAGAGACAGGTTGTTCCAGAATGTCTTAGGGCCAGTTGGCTCACCTGAGTATCAGTAGTTAGTGGTTAGGGGTTATTCGCAAAATGTAATAAGGGGATATTAAGGGGTATGGCAGCCCCTCCCTCTCTATCTCTCTCTCACTATCTCATTTCATCCCCCTTCACTTAGGGTTAGGATTAGTGCTTAGGGAGAGATCCTCCACTTGTTCATGGTGGTGTAAAACTTGTGTTTGAGCTGGGAAATCGAGGCCCTAACCTCGTGCCGTCTCCGGCTTTTGGACTAAGTCTTGTGTTCTTGTGGCGTTCTTCGTGTTCTTCTTTCTTGTGTGCTTTGATTCACGAGTTCTAGGTCGTTTCGATTCGTTTCTCTTGCGTGTGCTTGTTGTTTATCATGCAAAGAACATCTTGACCGAAGGAAATCTCCGGATTCCAATCCTACACATAGATCGGGCTCGTTCTTCGTCATGAGTGATTTCAAGAACACTTTTGGGGGCGATTCGATTTGCCATCGATTCGTTTTGAATTGGGTCTTGATCTTTCGGGAGTTGATTCTAAACTACCAAGTGACCATATGGCTGAAAAATCGTGGTTGTTCATCTCCGTTTGATCAAATCCTCTTCGATTCTTGGTGGAGGCGATTTTCGGGTCGTGCTATCTGAGCAGTCGCAAACAGTCTGGGCCTAGGGGCCAGACAGTCCGGGAGTCGGGGCCGAGCACAGTGGGCTGCAGCAGCCTGCTCGGTATACAGGCGCGGACAGTCCACACCACAGTGGCGGACAGTCCAGGACTGTACCCCGACAACAAACAGTGAGTTTCAGAGAAGTTTGGTTTTGGGATTTTTGCCGGCGGACAGTCCGTACTAGGTCGCGGACAGTCTGGGCACCTGATCCCGATAGCAGGCAGTTCGTTTTCAAGTCTGTGGTTTTCAGTGAGTGAACGGCGGACAGTCCGGCCGAGTTCCACAGATAGTCCGACGTTGTTCTCCGACAGCAAACAGTTTTTGTCCATGGCACTGTTGTTCGTCAGATTGTGCCACCGGACAGTCCGAGCTTGCCCGCGGACAGTCCGAAGTCCGTACGGCGGACAGTCCACACCTAGACCTCGGACAGTCTGAGTCTGGGCAGTGAGGTCTCATTTGAGTTTTGCTTCCGCGCTTTCTCTAGTGTTTCCGACTATCTCGCTGTGACCTTGTGTCATCCAACCTCTCGTGAGTTCATGGATATCTCGTGAGGGCTTATCCCTTCTTGGGATCGTGTTTAGGACAGTGGCCTTTCGAATATTTCGGAAGAAGTTTTTGAGGCTCCTATTCAACCCCCCCCCCCTCTAGTCGCCTTGCTCAGTCCTTAAAAAAAAAGAATCATATCTTACACAAAAAAAACAATAATTACTGTCAAAATCACAAAATCTTTAATTATGTACCATTCTTGGTTCTTGCCAAGATATAATAGCCATTAGGCGTTTGATTTCCTAAAAATTACCAACTTATTTGCCATCATAGTTATGTTCATCACGAAAAATTGTTACCTTAATAAACAAATGTACCTAAAATCTAATTGTACTTATATTACTTTACATAAGGTTATACATTTTTGTCAGAAACTTTACATGATGGATCACTGAAGCAGAGGTTTATGAGCTATTATCTCTACTGAAGAGGCTATATATATATGAACCACTCATGAATTTGTGATACCGTTGAGCACTATGAGGCTAATAATTAACAATATAATAAAAAGAAGCCAACACACAGCGCGCCATATGCAATGCTAGCTTATGGGACAACCTAATTCAATTGTGCAAACAAAGAGAGCCAACTCAAACCGGAGATATGTCCTTGCACGCTTTGAAACTATAGTTGAAAAAGTTAGCAACATGGTACAATGATATGCTTTTACATACAATATTTTAAACCTTATTTCATATACCTTGTTTCTCTTTGCACCTAGCTACCCAAATTCTCGGAATGAATTCGATCACGACGTACTACTGAACCTGCAAACTAAACACACTGTAAACAGTAAACTTCTCTCAGCCAAGGAGAGGATCGGAGGATTCCTAAAAATTCCTATAGTGGCCTCTCCACTTCGTTCCGCCTCTAGCGGACGGGGCAGCTAGGAGCCGTGGCACCAGCGTGGCACACAGCGAGCAGGGACAGCCGGGGCCTGCTTCTTTGCAGCTAAACAGTAACAGAAATAGTCTGCACATAATGCAATGCCATCTTGTCTTGATACATAGAAATATTACTATTGAATAATTAGGGGTGTGCTTTGATTAATAAACTCCCCATGGGGATTGGGGTGAAATGGACGGGATTGGGAAGCTCTCACTACTGGAAATCTAAAATTCCATGATGGTACAATTACTGTCAGGGAAATTAGAAAAACCATCAGAAAAAACAAAATCTAATTTTCCTGGCGGTACCGCCAGGGATCGACTAACCATCAGGGTTAGCTCGACAGGGCAATTGCAAAATGTCTGACGGTTAACCGTTAGGGGAATTCATTTTCTTTTGCTTGTCGGTGAAGAACCCACATCAAAAATACAAAACCGTCAACGAAATGTATTTTCTCTATCGGTTGAAACCGCCAAAAAAGTGTAGACTACCGACAGGGAAAATAATTTCCTTGACGGTGAAAATCAACATGATATAATGACACTTACCCTGTCGGTCGTTAAACCATCAAAAAAAATATATGTTTCACCTGTTGGTGTTAAACCGCCAGGAAAAAATCACAAATAGAAAAATAGCATTTAGTCTTTTTCATATAATTTGAAACAAATATATTTAATATAATAAACACAGAATCATTGATATATGCCAACATGATAAAATTGTAAAGCATAGAAAAAAATCATCAGATTTGAAGTTTGTATGAGGAAGAAAGACTACTTCAAGTTTTAGCAAGAGATTAAAAGAAAAAATCTTCTCTTCATGTTCTTGAGTTGTTTTATAGACACTTTCATTTACCCTGACAGTTTTTGCAATAACCGTCAAAAAATATGAAACCGTCAAGATAATACTAATTTTCCTGACAGTTACGTGTACTCACATGTTTATGACTAATTTCCCTGACTGTTATTTAATTTCCCTGTGTGTTTTTCATGAACCGTCAAGATAATACTAATTTTCCCTGACGGTTATTTAATTTCTCTGTGTGTTTTTGAAGAACTGTCAAGATAATACTAATTTCCCTGACGGTTTATTAAATAACCGTCAAAACAAAATCAAAACTGTCACGAAATTTTGAGTTTCCATTAGTGTCCAAATCCAACTCTTACTCAATTTCTTCTTTTCCGTGATTGGGAAACTAATGGTGCATTGACGCTTGCTCAAATGTTTGGAGCCAGAAGCGGGCCGGCCGGGAAGCAAGCAAAACTTCCACATCCACATCTCTCCTCGTCTTGTTAGCCATCGATCATCTTTTCTTTTTTATGCCCTGCGACAAAGAGCAGCGCAGCACTTTCATTTGTGGAAGCCACGCGCCGATCGGCCGATGGGTGCATTTCCTGCATGCACACACATTATCAATTCTGCATGGTTCAAGAAATTAAATATACCGAGAGAAGGGCACGGTGTTAACATAAGAAGGCATAAATAAAATTATTGCTTTGCTTTGACGCTGCTGTTGATTCATAATTAAGCGTACGATAGAAAAGCACATGCATGTGCTAGCTGCCAACAAATTGAACTAAATTAAAGTGCGCAAAGCTAGCTAGCTAGGTACCGATGGATAGCATATTGGTTTTACTCGGTTAGGAAGGGCCTTTTCTCCTGGTTTTCTAGGCGAGAGTATGTTTCCAAAAGTAAAGGTCCTCATTTACTCCCGATTCGTAATACGGACTAGGACTAAAAGTCCCTCCAGCCTAGCCATGCTGGTAGGAACCTTTAGTCCCGGTTCATAACACGAACCGGGAGTAAAGGTATTTTTTGGCTTATTTCAGCTTATTAATCCATATTTAGGCTTTAGGGTTTAATATAGGTATTTAAATACGCATTCTACGCTATGTAAATAATTAACCCAACTATATAGTTAGAAAACTATATATCACATGTATGATTGAATATACACATAATGTCCATAAAATATACACACGTTTGTTTGTCCGTGTCCTTAACCTAGAATTACAATCCGAGACAATTACTTTCCGCCGCAGTAATGCTCTCCATTGGGATTTAAGACTTGATCATTAATAAAGCCTATTGTCTCTTGGATGGCTTTGACGTTGTGCTGATTTAGTGTCTTCTGCCTCAACCAATCAGTCTTCAATTTGAGTTAAATTGAGAGAAAACATATATTAGTATGTATATATATGTATATATATATATATGGTGCATTTTCTATACTCCCGGGAGTAGTTACTCCCATCTTTAAAAAACCACCTTGCGTATGTGTTCATACTTATTTATCACTTTGAGTATGTTTACATACTCATATTATGGTGCTCCAAATCTTCCTACGCGAAAAAATTTTAAGGAAACTCATACTTTTTAATATATTACGAAAATGCTACTTACTGTAGTATATAAAATAAGTATGACCACATACTCGATGTATGCATGCATACTTGACAAATATACCACCATAGATGGTCTAGTATGATCATATACTTCGCATACATATACTTTGTTTGGTCATACATACCCAAAATCTTAAGATATAAACATGGGAGTAACTACTCCCTGAGAGTAGAAAATAATTTCCCTATATATATATATATATATATATATATATATATATATATATATATGTGATAATCATGTATACCACTAAATATATTTTGCAACTTACTTTGATCCTCTCAACAGGAGTTCTGTTAAAGTGCACCTTGAGGAACTCGCACACATAGTATCCACATAGGTTGTTCCCCGGCTCCTGCTGCAGACACCACTATACAAGAAAAGAATTCTCTCGTCATCCAGCGATTTGAACTATGACAAATGAAGATGTTAGACACTACATATAGCAAAGTGCTACTTATTACGGGTGTGACTATTTGTAGCGGCGCTTTGCACTCGGGATGATGTTTTGAAATGAATTCTACCCAAACACTGACCAATATATATATCCAATTAAAAGAATCATTTCGGGGTTAAAGAGAGAGCATGTATGCATAAACATATAGTAGAGTTGAGGAAGAGTGAAATTAGATTACTGTTGGATCATATCAATCATTGGTTAGTATATTTCATAGAGTCAAAGATCAATAGCTGACTGGTGGATCGCTTGATGACCATCAAGATCCAGTGATTGCTGCATAGGAAGAATATAATAATCATAACTCGATAAACTATGGACCACGTATAAAAAAAATAACATTATAATTAATAACACTCACTCGCAGCCGTACGGGAAGAGAATCGTTATCTTCTTGCTTTGTTTCTCTATCATCGTCTTGAGATTCGCCTCAGCTTCAACTTCCCAATTAGGAGTAACTGGGTCTTTGAATACGATATAACGATCAATGAATCCAATGGTGTCGTCCCTTCTTTTTTTATGACCCCTATCTCATATCTGGAAATATATATCGAAAAACATATATGTAGTGTGAGCTAGGATATATAATTATATAGAAAATATAAAAACAGGCGCGATGCTATAATGACTTACAGACAATACCAGCTCAAGATTGACTTGTCGAGCGAGTCCTGGTGGCATAGCTGGTGTAATTCACTGAATTCAATGAACATGGTATCATCGCCACGGAAGATGTGCTCGTTGCGAATTTTGACCGATATGAAATTCTCTTTCCTAGCACACGACTCTAGGTACCACTTGTTCAACAAGTACATTTGTGTGCCCAGTTTTGCGTATTTCTCAGGGTTGTAGAGTGGCTTTCCATATTCATATTTCCTCCAGGTATCAACAACTTGCGCACTCTCGATGTGTCCACTTTGGAAGATTTGATGAAAGTTGAGACCGGTAGATAGGATGAAGTCATCAAGATCATCCAAATTGACATTTAAAGGTACAGTCTCCATGTACGATTCGTTTGAACCATATTGATCACTTACAACTAGGGGTTCAATCTCCTTCGATTGTTCCCCGAGTTGTGGAGCATCTTTACCTGCTGTCTTCTTCTTCGACTTCTCAATAGTTTTGATGAGAGTTCGGTCATAGTCTGATGGCGGCGAGGGCTTACGAGCTTCACGCAACATTCTAGCCCGGTCGTCCACATTTTGCCTCAGTGCATTTGGATGCATGTAAAAGTACGGCTTGGGCGGGTTTGCCTTCAATGCTAGCCTTTGTTGTTTCATTTTCTCAAAGTAACTAGCCACATCTTTTTTTGTCTCCGCACTTTTTTGCTCTTCAGTCATGGCAGAAGGCAATTTCTGAGGGATAGTTTTTGCCTTCTTCTTCTTCGGCGGGGACGAGGACTTCGTTTGCACCCTCTTAGTGGATATTGTTTTGGACATTGGAGGGGGCGGAGCCGGCTGTGGCGGATGGGGCGGAGGCGTCGGAGACCTCCTTGGGGGTGGCGGAGGTGCCTGAGGCGGCATCGAGACCTCCTTGGGGATGGCAGAGGTGCCTGAGGCGTCGGAGACCTCCTTGGGGGTGGCGGGGGTTCCTAAGGCGTCGGAGACCTTGGCGGAGGGGGCTGAGACGTTGGAGACCTCCTTGGAGCACTGTGGTGGTCTGGTGAACGAACAATAATTGGACTTAGCTCCCCCTCCAACCTGGGTGATCAGTATAGCAAATAAACGAATGTGAGAATCTGACAAGATTAATTATTATTTAAGTCAACAGAAACTTAGTATGTGATTATTTCTCATGTACGTACCTCTGGGGAGGGAGCGGAGAAGGCGACGCCCCAGGAATGATGATGTAGCGCTTGCGCCATTGAATGAATACATGCTCTACCTCTCCTAGAGTCTTCTCCCCATCACCTCCGGGAATGTCAAGAGGCACATCGCTGAATCCAGAGAGTACCCTATCCACCGACACCTTAGCATATCCAGGTTGGATTGGTTGCCCATGAATTACCTGCTCTATGGCGACAGGGGTAACAACAGCTGTAGCCACTAGGACTGTGGCATTGTCCTTTGGAATGTGCAACTCACATGCTGTCATATGTTGTGTGACATCATCCACGGGAAAGCGAAGCCTTGCATCTCCTTGAGCTGGCATGTCCGTGGATGCACAACTGCTTTTTATCTGATCAGGAGGGCTAATGTTGACCCCAGGTCCCATCGTTGATGTAGACTGTCTCTAGGTGCTCAATTGTCGTTTGATCTCCTGCATTTCTTATTGCATTTTCTTTTTCCGTTCTCGCGACTGTAACACAAACTCCTCCAGGAGGCGGAGTCTCTCGTTCTCCTCATCCTTCTTTCTCTGGCGGCTTTTGTACATTCCTCTGTCCTGAGGAAAACCATGCGACCATGGGATAGCACCTTTGCCTCTTGTTCACCCACCGTGCTCAGCACTTTCTAAGGCATACGTCAGTTCATCTTTCTCTCTGTCGGGTTTGAACGCACCGCTAGCAGAAGCGTCTACTGCAAAAAGTAATCTTTGTGCTGCCCTTTGGATTTTTTCGCCATACACTACCTGTCCAGTCTCCAGGTCCAGCCTACCACCATGCGCGAAAAATCAATTCTTGGCACGGTCGGGCCAATCGAGTGAAGCCGGCGCGAGCCCCTTGGCAATTACATCTGCTTCCATCTTTTCCCACTTGGGGACAGCACTCTTGTAGCCACCGGAGCCCATGCGATGGTGGTATGCCTTCTGCCGGGCATTCTCTTGGTTCCTCCGCACCCGTTTTTCACCTTCTTCTGAAGTCTTGTACTGTACGAACTCATCCTAAAATGGCCTCAACTTTGAAACAGGGCCAGGAGCGTTGAAATCCAGCGTCAAGTTCTTCTTCACATAATCATTATATAACTTTTTCTTCCAAGTCTGGAATTGTGTTGCCATCTTCTTCATAGCCCAACTCCTCACTAGCTCTTTCAAATCATCATCGGCTCTGTCAAGTGTGAAATGTGTAATGATATCATTCCAAATCAAATTCTTGTCAAGATCCAAGACATAACTGATATGAGGAGCGTCTTTCATCTGTTTCCACTCTCGAGCACTGATGGGGAGCCTGTCCCTTACAAGGTACCCACAATGATAAACAAACTTCTTGGCGTTTGGTCCAAGTGGTTCTCCTGTCTCTCTGTTGAAATCAGAGATTATGAAGCGGCCCTCCAACGGCTTGGCCGGGCCTCGTACATTTCGACTCTTCGTCATCGTTGTCGATCCAGAGGTCTATGGATTTAGAAAAAAAATAGTTCAATAAGTATATTGCTCATCACCGATAATTTCATATATTTCACATGTTTATATACATGTATACACATATATATTTCATTTATTTATACCTCGCCGACAACCTTTTGCTCATTGTGAAGGTTTAAGTATTGTGCCGTGTCATCTACCGTTTGCTGGTTATCAACTTCGTCATATTGACCTCTAGCGATCATATCCATCATGACATCCTCCATGTTTTGATTAGGATCGGCCATCGGGACTATATATGAAATTGAGATATATAAGAAATTAAAATTATTGAGATACATATACGAAATTTTGATATACATATAAAGCCTATATAAAACAAACCCTAACCCTAGCTATATATATATGTACTACATGAAATTACAAGAAAACCTAGCCTATAACCATAAACCTAAACACTTGTTGGTGTTACTGCCGGTTGGTGTTACCAACCGGGAGTAAAACACCTTTACTCCCGGTTGGTAACAAGAACTGGGAGTAAAGGTCCAACGTTTACTCTCGGTTGGTAAGGTCCCTTCCCGCTGGCCTGGGCTCCGGTTGGGTTAGTATTACCAACCGGGAGTAAAGGTGAATTTTTTTTGTATTACCAACCGGGAGTAAAGGTAAATTTTTTTCCAGTTCCCGCCAGTTGCCAATTTAGCCTTCATCATTTGTTTAATTTGTTATACATAGGATTTAATGTAATAATTGCATAACAAATTAGTTACTTGGAATATTTTTTCATAAAAATGTTCTTTATTTTTCTTTTCCTTTACTATACCTATGATAAATTTTAAATGTAAAAGTATTTTATTTATTCTTATGTATACCCATTTTTATTAGAAAATAATCACTATTTCATTAATGAAAAATGTATTTTTCATTTAAATATTTTGAAACTATTGGATTTCGATAGGATATTTATTGTCGCATCGTTTCAACGTTTTTAATTTGTTTTTTGAGTGCTTATTGTCCAAATTAGTCGTCAGAGATCATGAAACATATAAAATTAAATTTCAACAAATATAGAAAATCTTGCATTCATAGTTTTTACATAATATATATTACACATTATTACACATCACTACATCAAGCCGCAACAGCAGTGAAGACCTTCTTGAGGTATGTTCCTTGATCATGATCGCGCCGTAACCATGGATTGTCTTCATTATTTAGCGCGATGCTTGGGTCTTTATTCACTGTGAACGGCGGAATTCGGTCATCCTTTTCATAATCCTCTGATATGTCTGACTGATCCTCGATTCCCACAATGTTTCTTTTTCCTGGAAAAATAATGTGACGCTTTGCCTCATTGATTAAGTTGTCGTTTCTCCCTTTCTTTGGTTTCGTAGACATATCCTTGACATGGAACACCTGAGTGACATCCTTGGCAAGGACAAATGGTTCGTCCTTGTACCCAATATTGTTGAGATCCACAGACATCATTCCATACTCATTGTCGACTGTTACCCCGCCGCTGGTCCCTTTCACCTATTGACACCGAAACAAAGGTACCTTAAAATTAGATCCATAGTCCAGTTCCCATATGTCCCCTATACGGCCATAACATGTTTGCTTATTCCCGTTTGGATCTGTGGCATCTACGCGGACACCACTATTTTAGTTGGTGCTCTTTTTATCTTGGGCCACTATGTAAAATGTACTTTCGCTTTATGCACAACCATGGAGGAAGATTGTAGATACATAGCGTAACAGGCCAAGTACTATGACTGCTGCTCTGCACCCCGAAAGGGTTCATGCCATCTGTACTTAAAGCAAACCTTAAGTGTCTTGCGTCAGCTGCGAAATCAAGAAATTCTCTATCAATTGCTCTCCACTGAGACCCATCCGCAGGGTGTCTTAACATATTGTCTACCTTACGGTCTTGTTTGTGCCATCGCAATAACTTTGCATGGTTTTTATTTCTGAATAAATGTTTCAAGCGTGGTATTATAAGAGCATACCACATAACCTCCGCAGGGATTTTCTTCCTGGGATGTTCTCCGTCGCCCTCGACGTCACCAGGGTCATCTCTTTGGATCTTATAGCGTGATGCATGACATACGGAGCATGCTTCTAGATTCTCATATTCCTTGCCACGGTACAGGATGCAGTCATTAGGACATGCATGTATCTTCTGGATTTCTAACCCCAAAGGACATAAAGCCTATTTTGCTTCGTATGTAGTGGAGGGCAATTCATTATCCCTCGGAAGCATCCTCTTTTGGATCTGCAGTAACTGCCCAAATCTCTTATCGAATGAACCATTTTTTGCCTTCCATTGCAACAACTCTAGTTGTGACGGAACCGCCTTAATCATAGGGCCCACGTGCCCCGTTATCGTCCTTAAGGACCTTTGACTAGTCTGCACGAGTTCCCTTTGACTTAGGTGGCCCGTCGGGTCTCATAGGAAACCCTAATTTCCCCGAGGATCTCATTGTAAAACCTTGCAAGTATTACAACAGTTTACACAAATGTGATAAATCAGAGTAAAGAGTGCGGAAGAGTTACATTAATATAGATTTACAGATCTAGCTTACATTATCCCAAACCAGAGTTTCGTAGTGGAGTAGCGATATACAACTAAACACCCTGCCCAAGGGTCTCATTATATACACATCTTCATCCCTGCATGATCCGCTGATCGGCACGGTCCCACGCAGAACTGCACACTCAGTTTACCTGCAACAGGGGTTAACAAACCCTGAGTACATGGGGTACTCCGCAAGACTTACCCAACTAAAGGTGTAAAATTAGACTCAGGAATGCAGGCTGAGGGGAGTCAAGGTAAGGCTTGAGCAAGAGTCAAATTATTTTGCAGAAAAGCATTTCTAACCTATTTCATTATTGGATCTCAATATTATTTTATTCATATACATAATTCCAATATCAATTCTCGTATATCATGTACTTTCAATATCATATTCATTCTCAAAAACACCTAGTTCCGAACCACTCTTCGCTGTAGGGGTGAGGATCATGTCTTCATTAACCGAGGAGCAACGTCGATTCGAATCCAGAAGTACCCAGCTGGGGATCCCTATCCACACTGCATATGTAGCACTTAAATTTGCATATGCCAACCCCGCCTATCACGGCTTTTCATACCCCGGAACCGGTCCTGCGCCACCCGAGAGCACAGTACCCCTCTAGTCTCCAGGCACGACGGCCACGAGGGTACACGCTACTCTCGCCATCTCTCCACTCCCAGTGCGTGGTTGTCGGTTCCAGCAGTAGAGCCACTGGAGTCAGAGGCTTTCCGTAGTATGTGGCTAGTTGCAAAGTCATGATTACAGCAGGCCGACAACGAATGGTCCCTAAATATTTTTCCGTTGGACACCATGCATTGGGACTCTAACCCAAGTACACTGGAGACCACCCGATTTTCGCATCCCTTTTCCGATGGCGAGGATCGTTGGGACTCTAACCCAAACAGATGGTCGACCAAACGGAAAACCCATCCACGTTGATGATAATGGACTGGCCAAGTACACCATCACCAAACGAGGACAATACCAATCCCATAAAATGATTCATTTGTTTCATATCATCACAGTTTTCAAAATAGCATTTTTGCAACTCTATCATTAAGCATGACTAAGCATTTTTCAATACTTAAATAAATCAGGGTCTCAGGTATAATATGTGGTCAAGGAAAGGTAATGCATCAATGGGTTATCACTCAACTCCTAATAACCTAATGCAGTAGATTAACTCAAGTGATAAATATTTTAAATAACAAGGAGGGGCAAATGCACCGGGGCTTGCCTATTGCTTGGAGCTGATAGGATCCCGAAGATAATCCCGAGAAAGACCCAACTCCACCGAGTGAATATCTTGCTCGGGGCTTGCTCCCAATAATAATTACCGCACGTTCACTACACGAGATAATAATGCAGGCTTAACATGATGTTATGCATGCCATGATGCATGAAATGCACTAAATGGTAAATTAATAATAAAGGTAAACTTGATTTATAAGGTTAAGTACATCTTTCCATCACAATAAAGTTGCAAGCCAACAAAATCGACTTATCAATTACCAACCTAGGGCTTCTTGTCATTAGTCGTTGAAAGCCAAATTAGTGCACCCATAACATCGCCACTAAGTAAGTTATCAACGATTAATGATACATAAATGTTACATAGTGGATTCATTGACCTTTCTAACAGTTGTAGAAGGCTAAGTTAGTTTTCCTTAGAATACCATCAGATTTTTGTCAAAACAAATCATTACACCCTATGATCATATGTGAATAACATAGATTATTAATGCTCCTAATTGCGATTTACTTAAGATTATTAATGCTCCTAATTGCGATTTACTTAAGAACTCAACCAACTAATTAAAGTATCGTGGTTCATCTCAAATTAATCACCTGGGGACATTGCTCAATCAAGGTCACTCCAAATCTAAAATGATTAGGGCCTCCTATTAATTTTTATTAATCATTTAATAGGATATAAAATATTAAATATATAAACTATCTCCAAAAGAGCCTAAACTTTTTCTACAGCTAGACTTTTCACTAAAACAGTACCCACACAAATTTCACAATTTTTGGATCAACATTATGGCTTACAAAAATCATGGAAGTGACATTTATTAATTAAAATACATATTTTTATCAGCTACAGAAAGTACTTAAAATCCATATTTCATATTTTTCGTGGGTTCACATTAACATATAGATCTCACTCAAAAATTTCATGATTTTAGGAGCTGCATTTATTTCTACACAAAAATGTCAATTCTTAGCACTATTTACTCGTTTTGAAAATGAAAATGTGTGACACTCAATACGGCCAGAGCTTCTGGGCCGGCCCACATGACCACAGCGCGGCCCAGCTCTCTCTCTCTCGCCACTGTGCTCTAACGCGCCACTGGGCCGGCCCATCGCGCGGCCCAGCTGGCCTTCTCCTTCCCTCTTCTTCCTCCTCCCTTCCTGCTCTGCTTGATGGATCGGCCGGCGAACCGGCGCTCGGCTTCACCGCCGGTGGCCTCTCCGGCGAGGAAAAACCCACCCAAGTACCCCATATGGAGGCGAACTGATTTAGGGGCTTAGGTACACGGGCTAGGGTGCAAAGAGCAACCGCCGGCACTCCGGGCGGCCGAACCATGATCGGCTCGTCGTCACCACGCGTTTCGGCGGCTATGGAGTAGCGAAAACCAAACCAATGGCATAGTGAGGTGCAGAAGCTTACCCCTAGTCTAAAGCTCAGGTTGGTTGGTTGAGAAGGTGACAGGAGGTGGTTCCTTGACGGTGACAGTCGCGGCGGTGAGACGAGCAGGAGACGTCGCCATCGTTCCGCCGGCTCCAGGTTGGTAACAGAGAAATAAACAGGCCGATGAGTTTTCCTGTGTCTCGAAGAGCATGGAACGCGGATTGAAAAGGATTCTACCTTGCAGAGGCGGCCTCGTCGTGGTGAGGTACCTCACGGCGGCGCTCCGGCCGGCCGCGGTGAAGACGATCCCGAACAATCGATGCCGGGGACGACAGCCGGAGCAACCGGGTCCAATCGACTAGCAAGAATGTTGCGAATCAAATGGCAAGATGGAGAAGGTGGTGGCGCAGCAGCGCCCACGAATTTGCTCGTGCAGTGAAGCTCGTCGGTGGCGAGGTGAAGAAGAGGATGGAAACGGAACGGCTGCCGACCTTTAAACCGCGGGAGATGGAGTGGATAAGGTAGAAGCAGCTGCCCAGGACCCCCTTCTCTGCGACCACGACGTGGCGGCGACCCGGCCCCGGCCCCGGACAGCGCCGGCGAGCGGCGCGGCACACGCGGCTCTGCCCGCGAGCAGAGCACGACAGCGCATGCCGGACCCCCCCCGGAACACTGTAGCAGTATACACCCCTCTCCCCTTTTTTTTGCAAAATTACCCCTTATTTTGTATGCAAACTTGAAAAATGTCCTTAATAAAAGTTGTAGCAAATTAAATTTAGAACAACTTTGGTTTTTGAACCAAATTCAAATTTTTAATGGATTTTTGGTAATTCAAAAAGGGGTAAAAGCTTGATTTGAAATTTATTTCAAATTCAACTAAATTCTCAGACTTTTTCTCAATAACTTGAAAATATGCAAAAATAAAAGTTATTCAAATTGTCAAGTCCTATAACTTTCATTAAATGAGTTTCACTAGATTATTCATAGTTTTTGAAATAGCATCTCAAATTTAAATTTCAAAACACTATTTAGGGCTTAATTTGAAATCTTTCTGCATAACATCAAAATCCTCAAATATAAAAGTTGTTCAATTTGAAAAGCCTTGCAACTTTCATTAAAGTAGTTTTCCCAATCTCTTGATAGTTTTTGAAATGGCAGTTTAAATTTGAATAAACAAACACTAATTGGATTTTAATTTAAATTTCGACTGGTAAACTTAAAAATCTTTAAACATGAAAGTGGTTCCACTTTGAAGGGGCTAAAACTTTCATTAAAGGACCATCGCCAGATTCCTATTAGTTTTTGAACTCGTATTTCAAGTTTAGACTTTAAAACCTAAATTAAGATTTTATTTTTATTTTTAATAACTTCAGAATTTCCCAAAATAGAAGTTGCTCAACTTTTAAAGATTTACAACTTTTGTTTAAGGCCCAACACCTAATTCTATTTAGTTTTTGATTTAGGGTTTCGGGTCCGCTTTAGGGTTTATAATTGTTTTTCTTTTTATTTTCCAATTTAATCTAGATAATTGCATACAACCCAAACATTTACATAATAAATCACTCTCAAGCACTTATGCATAATCACATGTTGAAATAAAATCAGTTTTGTTAATGCATAGTAAAAATGAGTTTATACAGGATGATTTACATGCAATGATGATGACATGGCAGGTTTTAATTAACCGTAACACCAGAGGTGTTACACTAGTATGGTACCCAACTTTTTCTGGCCCGCACCGCAGGTTGGGTAAAGGAATTTCTTGTGATCCTCTAGCATGCGATCGAACTTGATCTTCTCTTTTTCACTGTCGCATTCTCTCTGTGCATCACAGATGGCCTGGCCAAGATCATCAGCAGGCTCATCTTCTTTAGCTACGTCTTCTCCTACTTCCCCCATTACAATATCATGTAAGGGACTGTATTGGGCAAATATATCGTCATCCCCTTTTTCTTCCTCTTCGCACTCTTCCATTACAACCCCGATGCTTGGTCCAATATATATAATTTGGCATAAAACCTGACTTAAACAAGTGTGAATGGAGAGTCCTTGAGCTTGCATACTCCTTCAAATTCTTACATACAGCACATGAACAATACATGAAACCATCACGCTTATTTTCCTCGGCCACACTCAAGAAATGATGCACGCCCGTAATGAATTCTCCGGAGCGGCGATCAGCGTTGTACATCCAGTATCGGCTCATCTGCATTTCATGACATACCGTATGAAAACTTTAGAGATAATTACTTAATTGCACAACACCAGTCATTATGTTCAATTAAAATGCTAGCCTACAGACACAAACTTTATGTTAAGCTCACTACAATGTACACAATCCTAAGTAGCACTAAACAAGCAAAAACTAAAATGCACTTCAGCAGCATAACGATCTGGTGACCAATCCCAACTAGAATAGACAGATCATTCGCTTCCTCCGCCTCGGCGGGCTGCTTGTGCTATCTCACTGCGTCACCCGTCTGATTGTTTTGCACGTGTTGAATATACTCTTCCTCCCAGTACCATTCTTTTACATCCGGTGCCGTCCCACTGAAATTAGAACAACAAATTAAGAACTTTAATCAAAACCATCAAGAGAATGTAAAAAAAACACAGTACGTCAAATGAGATTCAATAACTCACATTGCGATCTGGGCACTTGTAGAAAATACGACCTTTGTTGGCACACTCCTTCCTCACTCGGAACTCGCATGACAATGTTCTGCTTACACTCGCCGCACGCAATGAGAGGGAGGTGCGTCCTAAGTCGTTTAGAGACCCGATGAGAGTTCGAGGACCCAGAAGGAGTCGCCATCTACTCTCTATATTCATTTTTAAAATTGCTATAAATTTAAGCTTAAATGCCCACAAATTTAAAAATAAACTATATTTTGTAAAGTGATATATTCAAAAAAACCAATAATAATATATATTAATTTTTTTAGATTGGTATGAATATTATTCACTAATAATATGATTATTAAGCTATATATAAAAACAACTATAAGCTACATATATAAAAACAAATAAAAGGTGCATATTAGTTAGAACAAACAACTATAAGCTTTCACCATCTAAAAATACAAACTATCAAGTGAATACAAGTGTGAATGCTAACAAAACAAGAAATCAACCAAAAGTATGAAATTAGTTTAGATAACCTCTAAAATCAAGTATAAATGATTATAAAATGAGATATACAAGTAATGAAGGTGTGAGAATGAAGTTAGTAATTTCTAAAACCAAAGGATCAATGTAAAAATAGAAGAAATCTTGTGGTCGTCGAAGAACAGCAAGAACACAGAAGCAAGAGTAAGAACAGAGTGTGCTCGAGCTGGAGATGGAAGAAAAAAAATTTGACCTTATATAGGTGGGGACTTTTACTCCCGATTGGAAACACCAACCGAGAATAAATGCATGTTTTTAGCCCTGGCTGGTGGCCCAACCGGGATTATACCTTTACTCCCGGTTAGGGCCACCAACCGGGACTAAAGACAGACCTTTACTCCCAGTTACCAATCGAAAGTAAAAGTTCTCTGACACATCTACCCGCGCAACTGGCCGTTAGGCATGGACCTTTAGTCCCGGTTGATGTCCGGAACCAGGACTAAAGGTCCGTTTACTCCCGAACATAAAGTTTATCGGGACTAAACCTCATTCTTGACCTCGGATTAAAGGTCCATTCTCTACTAGTATATCACGTCCGCCTTTGGCTTTGGTGGAAGCCGAGCAAGAGAGCACGCCAACGATATCCTGCTTGTTCATATTTGGCAAGCTATATATATGCGCTACTACACCATGCATCAAAGCATGCGATGATGCGCCGTCCCTCATTGCAAAAGAAGAGTGAGAGAGAGAAAGAGAGAGATACATTAAGCACGGTCTTTCAAAAAAGAGAGAGAATATGTACGACGTACGTGTCCGCCAGCTGGATGTGTTCTCTTATGCCAGGGCGCCACTCCAAAACACTCTGGAGTGAGCTCCTCAATATTCAAGCTACGTGTATAGATCCGGTAAATGTTGAATCTTGAAACAATTCAGAGTAGTTTCAGTTTCATCAGTAAGTTCATTTTCGTTAGGTTGCTTTCGATGATTAATTAAGATTTTGTTGCTTTCGATGATTAATTAAGATTTTTCTTTCTTCACAAGTCCTGTCACGAACGAATCACAGTTTGCTGCTCATCAGTGCAAGTTATCCATTCCAGCAGTGCGTGGTTTAGGATCGAAGGCTGAGTAATCTGACAAGAGTATGGTGACCATCTCCCGTAAGGCCGCTGTTGGTATTTCTTAATTAGCGATAGCAAAAAAAAAAAAATCGCAAACGCACGGAATTATTGTTGTAGTACTTCGCCTGGTGGTACTTATCATATTTCCACGAGAAATGATTTGGTTAATAGATCTCTTAGCTAGTTCTCTTTAAATAAGAAAAGATAACTCGGGTAATGAGGTTCTTGTACGTTGATAGTTTCTAACCAACGATAACTTCAGTTATGAATTACTTGCTTCGGGCATTGACTTACCTCTGGTCTGCCAAGCTATATCAGCTTGTAACTCTATGTCGAAACCGAATGTGAGGAATTACAAGAAACGGACGGAGTTGTCACCACCTACCGTCTAACCGTGGGGAACAAGGTAAACGAAGATAACTTTTAGCTTAGATATGACATCTACGCTATCAATTACTTTTCTAGTGTTGGCCAGGAACTTCCATCTCTATCAGAAGTCCTGTACCAGAGAATTCAATAAAAGGATGAATGGCGAACCCGCAAGTAAATAATAATCAAAGATAACTTAATTAAGAACATATAATTGTAAATGAACACAAAGCTTATACGCCAATCAGTACTTGGACAGTAGAGATTCAAGTAGACAGGGAGTTGTTGGTATAAGTAAACGTACACAAATAAATCTGCAAACGTACAGATACCGCTATAACTTTCACTAAGAAGTATTCCAATTAAGTATAAATATCGTATACACAAGAAACTTATAAGATTAACTACAATCTAACTTATCTAGAGATAATTAGTAGCTGAAGGTAGAAACTAGGTTAGGTCTAACTCGTCTAGATGTAGCAATCAAGGATGCGGATAATAGGAGCGTACCAATTAAGGATGCGGATAATAGGAGAGTGGAGAGGGATAGTGGTGACTGCCCAGGTTGAACATGGGAGGCATGGATGCTGCTGGTC
Organism: Eremochloa ophiuroides; assembly: GCA_038502445.1. NCBI lineage: Eukaryota > Viridiplantae > Streptophyta > Magnoliopsida > Poales > Poaceae > Eremochloa > Eremochloa ophiuroides. Next base: position 2,839,181 of record JAHLJS010000009.1, on the reverse strand, counting down.
GACACAGTATATGTTTGTCTTCTCTTTCCTATGATCATGAATGCTACTATACATAGCTTTTCAGATCAATTCAGCACGATTTTATCTCGCGTGATGACTTTCATCAAAGGCTCACTCCATCTCGACACATCGAATATAGGCCCCGTTTAGATCTCAGTTGCAGTTGCAATTCTGCACTGTAGCACGTTCGTTTGTATTTGACAACTTTTGTCCAATTATGGCCCAAGTAGGCTTAAAAGATTCGTCTCGTGATGTACATGCAAAAAGTACAAACATGCAAACATTTCGTCTATATTTAATGCTCCATGCATATGCCACAACATTGATATGACTAGTTGCAATTGTAATTTGCACTGGATCTAAACAGGGCCTATGTATCTCTTCTTTTTCCAGTGATAATGCATGCTACTATACATAGTTTGTCATATCGAGACAGCAGAATATTGCCGCGTGCTGGCTTTCACGGCCAAAGGCTCACTCCATCTCTAGCTTCCCACTTGCTAGCTTGGCATCCATCGATAGCTGCTACTTCACGACCTGGGACTCCAGTACAACATCCATGATAACCTCGGCGTGCTGGCGCAGCATCCACGGTCCACCAAATAAAGGCTCACTTCATTGCTAGCTTTGAAACTATATTGTCATCCATCAATCTTCATCTACAGGCCTCCGGGCGGCCATGGGCGCACGGCAATATCACATTACCAAGTACGTGCTCCAAGCTGGCCTCCTGTATCTTGCGCTTAAATCATGCTGCACCAAAGCAAAGCAATCTATAGGTTTCCTATAGATCAGGCCTTTGTATATGTGTTTCACGCACTAGTACAGAAAAGTTATATACAGGCGGTTGTAAAGATATTTTTACAGCCGTTTTTTCAAACCGTCAGTGGGAAAGGCCAGTACAAATCACAAGCGGTGGTTTAGAAAACCCCTAGTATAAATCGATTTGTACTGGCGGTTATCTTAACCAAACCGCCAGTACAAATAGGTTTGTATTGGCGGTTTTTTTAGCAAACCGCAAGTACAAATATTTTTCGGAAAAATAGAAATCGGGCTAAAAAAATAGAGAAAATTTTTTTTTAAATAAGGGGAGGCAGCCACCGGCCAACGCCCGCCCGTCTCCGTCGAAGTCGCAAGTCGCGGCATTTTTCGCGCGCTACGCGACCGGCGGGATTCGAACCTGCAACCTCTGCTTCGCGCGTACCCCCTCTAACTACTCCACCCATAGTTCACTTGTGTCTGTATAGTATTAGGTTCGCCACGTATTGTTACGTAACTGATAGAAAACTGATTATTTGGGAGTCCTAAACGAAGTCAAATAAAAAAATTGTCAACTACAAAGTTGCATAGCTTTTCGAGATCTACAACTTTCATGTAGACAGTTTTTTCATCCGAGGCTTTTTTCAAAAAGTCAAATTTCAAATTTCAAACTTTGACCGTATTTTACGTAAATAAGATGATTTCAAATAAAAAAAATTTCAACTACAAAGTTTCATAACTTTTCGAGATCTACAACTTTTATGTAGACAGTTTTTTCATTTGAAGTCATTTGAAAAAATCAAATTTTTAAAATTGGCACCGATTTGTACAAGCGGTTCACTTAAGAAACCGCCTGTAGAAATCGATTTCTACAGGTGGTTTTCTTAAGGAACCGCCTGTAGAAATGCCCCCATTTCTACAAGCGGTTTTCTTAAGATAACCGTCTGTACAAATTGGTTTTCTACAGGCGATTTTCTTAACAAAACCGCCTGTAGAAATGGTGCATTTCTACAGGCGGTTTTGTTAAGAAAACCGCCTGTAGAAATTCGATTTCTACAGGCGATTTTAGATTTGGGCCCATCATTTGATTTCCAGTGACGTCCGATAATTAAAACCGCCTATAGAAATAAAAGCGTGACGCCTGCGTAGAGCTTTTGTGTACCAGTGATAGGTCTTACCCGAGTCTTAGCAATAAGCACAGACAGTAAATGTTTATTACAACTTTCAGGTAGATTAGACCTCTCCATCACAAAGGTCTTACCAATAAGCAAAGACAGTAAATGTTCATGACAACTGTTTGTCGAGTGCTATCCTTCGGGCACTTGCAAACAAGGTCTTTGCCTAATGCTGTGCAAAAAACACTCGGCAAAAAAAACAAAGTATTTTTTTTTGCACTCGACAAACTTGCTTGTTTGCCGAGTGTTTTTTTTTTTGCACTCGATAAATAAAGGTCTTTGCTGAGTGTTTTGTTTTTTTGCACTCGGCAAAGAAATAATTTTTTCCTCTCATTCCCTTCAAACTAAATCTATACGCATACAGCATATGGTACTTAATTTTAAAATTTGATAAATTTCTGGATCTATTTGCCATATTTAATTAATTAATTGCATTTCAAGCATTTTTTTGGTATAAGTGAAATTTGAACCGCACACTGAGTAGAAAAATGATATTCATGTTATTTAGCTCAGTTTGAGGCCTTAGCAGTGAAATGGAAATAAATTTCGAACATCTTGTTCAGGAAATACAACCACGAACTTGTACGTGGCCAAATGGTTTTTAAATCTAAAAAGAGTAAACAAAGTTTAAAAATCATAAGATTTGTCATGATGTAGTGGCATCATACGTGGAGGGTGTGGTTAAAAATAGAGAGCAACTCTGGTGGTTCACAGGTGTTTATGGGCCTCATATTAATGCTGAAAACCCAGGCTTCTTGGAAGAATTAAGGGGAAAATTTGTGGATTGAGCCCTGTACCATGGATGATTAGTGGGGATTTCAACATGATATACATATCAGAGGACAAGAATAATGAGAATGTGAACATGGCTCTTATGGGCAGGTTCAGGAGGTTTGTCAATGAGCTAGAGCTTAAATAAATTCCTTTGCTTGGTCGACGGGCAATACATTGTCCAATGAAAGGGACGATCCCACTCTAGTTAAATTGGATCATTTTTTTTTTTACCTCAAATTGGGAAGATATTTATCCAACTGTGTGTTGCAAAGTCATGCTTTGGAAATGTCTGGCCATTCCCGCTTATCCTTGGCCTCAAAGATAGAATTGCAGGCAAGAAGTGCTTCCATTTCTAAAGTTTTTGGACAAACCTTCCAGGATTCCACGACATTCTCTCCATATGTCTAAAGCAAGTCGTTTAGATCAACGATACGGTCTACAAAGCATGACTTCGACTTCGTATTTCTATAAAAATATTTATTAAAAAGTGATATATGTATACTTCTATAGAAATAAATTTCAAGACAACTCTATTTACATAGTTTTTATATTTCCAAACTCAACAATTTAAAAGTTATTCATGATTTATATTTCAAAGTTTGACTAAAATTTTGTTCAAAATAACTTGCTTAACATGTCGTGGAACGCTCTTGGAATACATCTTTCATTGTTCTGATACCTAAGAGGGATGGCCCCTTACAAGTTTTGGATTATAGACCGATCTCCTTGCTAAACACTTCCTTAAAGCTTCTAACCAAGCTATTGGCTAACAGGTTGCAAGGCTGTATCACAAAAGCTGTACATGTCAATCAATATGGCTTCATTCAATCGAGAACCATACAGGATTGCTTAGCCTGGGCTTTAGAGTACATTCACAATTGTCACAGATCAAAAAAAAAAAAGAATTGATCATCCTAAAGCTGGATTTTGAGAAAGCTTTTGATAAGATTGAGCATGAAGCCATCCTAGAGATCCTCAAGGCCAAAGGTTTTTGGACAAAAATGGATTAGCTGGATTCAATATATCCTTCAGTCTGGCACCTCAATCGTTTTACTTAATGGAGTTCCAGGGAAAGTTTTCCACTGTAAAAGAGGGGGGTTCGACAGGGTGATCCCTTGTCGCCTCTCCTATTTGTATTGTTTGCTGACCTTCTTCAGTCTATCTTAAACAGAGCCAAAGACCAAGGCCTCCTGTGACTTCCAATTCCGTTGAGGTACACCACCGATTTTCCTATAGTTCAGTATGCAGATGATACACTGGTGGTCATGGAAGCTTGTGCGAGACAGTTATGGATACTTAAAGCGCTACTCAAAACATTCCGGGAATCAACTGGCTTGAAGGTAAACTATACTAAGTCTATTACGATGTCGATCAACACAAGTCAAGAAAAGCTGCAGCACCTTGCAAGAACCTTTAACTGTGAAATAGGAAATCTACCATTTACATATCTGAGATTACCGCTGAGTCTCTCTAGGCCAAGAATAATAGACTCGTGAATAAATGTGAAAGAAGATTAGCAGCAACCTCAGCGTTTCTCAATTAGGAAGGGAGGCTCGAAGTTACTAATTCAGTCACCTCAGCTCTTGCAATCTTCTGCATGAGTACCTTTCTTCTACAGCAGATAGTGATTGATCAGATTGGTAAGTTTAGAAAATTATGTATTTGGAGGGGAGCAGATACAATGCAAAGCAAAAACCCAAAGAATGGTGTGCAAGTCCAAGGGTAAAGGTGGGCTTGGGGTGCTCAACCTGAAAACCCAAAATGAGGTTCTCCTAATAAAACACCTTCACAAGTTCTTTAACAAGGTGTACTTCCCTTGGGTTTCTCCAGTGAGAAAAACACAGGTCAAAGGTCCAATCCTGGTCATGGTCGTTCTCACATGGGCTACGATGCTGTTGTCTAAGGGTAACGTAGGGGTTTGGACGTTTTCTAGACATAGTGAGAATGTCTTCTTAATGTAATGTCAGGGGCTGTCTTACCCCACAGGTTCGGTTTTTTTATCCAAACACTTGGTATAAAAAAATTCCTATGTTTTCGATTCCTCTGTTTTTGCACTTACATTTGTATTGTATTCCTACATTTTTTTTCTTTTACTATGTTTTTATAATTCCTGGATTCCAATGGACGTTAATGTTACATGAGTACAGTGTGCTGATCGGCTAAACTCTTTAATGGTTTCTGTACTGATTTCTCTTTGAACTGCCTCTTCATAGAGTTCTAAAGTCAGATTCAGTCTATCTACTATTTTATTTATATCTATAAAAAGACCAGGTAGCGTGCCTGTGCGTTGCTACGGGTCCACTAAATTTTTATAATAAAAACACACAGATCGCACGATAAAATAGTATTGTGTGGAATTAAATACCTATGTCAGAAAGTTCAACCACAAAAATTTGTTATGAGTAGGGATGAAAACGGTAGGGATATTTTCTGACCGTATTCGAGACTGAATCCGTTTAGAGGAGTTTTTATCCGTCCGTATTCAATATCCGATACCGTATCCATATCCGAATGCTCAAATCACATATTTATGATGTCGATATCCAATTGTATCATATCTGACATAACTAATACCATCCGTATTCGAATCCAATCCGAGTAGAAATATAAAAACAAATATAATATCAGTAATATTCGTTCGTATCCGATCCGTTTTCATCCTAGTTATGAGAGAACCGCCACGGGCTCACAGACTCTGTATGAGCCGACATCTGCCGGAGCCTGCAAGAGGCTGTCCTCATTGTTTGTTAATGGTGCTAGTTAAAAAGGCTAAGGTCATGCAATCCCAGCGGCTATGTGCTAGACATAGCTTTGATCGTCAAACGATGTCAACTGGACAAGGATGATTGATCGTGCATTCCATTTAGTTATTAACGGCATGAAAAACTGCTTGTGGAGGATCATGCGAAGCAAAGAAAACTGCTAGGGCAGACACGATCTAGCTAGAGAAAAACATTTTTGGTGATTCATACACCTGCCCATGAGTTGCTACAGTAGTATAAATAAATTTCAATGCAATAAGCAGAGCATGAAAAAGTTTTGATTCATTCCGTTTGCAGCCAATCATCCAAGTTTTGATGTGAACAAACATCATCAAATCTTGATTAGTAGAATAAAATTAGTATAGATTTATTTTACTAAGATAATCACATAATTAGACCATTGTTGTGAAGAGCAAAATACATATCACTGTCATTCTAGAATAAAATGATTGACACATCCGGGCCAGTGCCACAACCAAGTGGACACAGACCTACATGTGTGACAACTATATATTTGACATAACCAAAGTAGGCTACCATATCAACCAATGTCCTTAGACATGGTAGGACATGCAAGACATCATGCTATTACTAATATAAATCCTGACTAAACACACAAACTTATTGACTATATCTAGTTTTGTGAGTCTCGCATTGGCAAATGTTGGAGTCAGTGAACACTATGCAGAAGAACACCTCATATGTTGATGTCAATACCAAAGTATAGTTTTAGTCAAGTGCTCTTGTTCTCATTCACTTGTAGCTGATTCCAGATGGCCTCTATGGTTGAAATTGGCCTTCTCCAACATGGCGACCATTAGTTTGTCTAGGCCACCTACCAACTGGAAATCTAGATACAACATTTCAAATCAAGCCGTTTGATAAACGCAAGTCAAGCAATGACAATATTCTGTAACCAACCTGCTGCCTCTGTTGTTGGACAAGTGATAGAGAGACAGAGTCCATATACAGGGTTAGAGAAACAAATGAACCATGATGGATATCTTGTCATTGGCTTTTATTTATATATAACCCTATTTCTCAACAAACAGTGAAACAGATGAGCATTAGAAATTTGGTTTTACCTCCTCTGTACAGTTAGACAAGAGAACGAGTAGCCAGTCCGGCCCTGTCAGCCTGTCCACTTGTAGCCATCCTCTGCAGGCAAAGTCCAGTATTTGCTCATTTCAAATCCGAGAGCAGCTGCATGTGAACAGTAAGCACACGCATGAAAAGCAGTCATCTTTATCATGATCACACATCTCATAGTTAGCCTGTGGAGATAAGTGTCGAAAGCATTTGTTCGCTCGAGTCAGCAACCCATTGTTTATGAAAAAATTGGCCAACTGATCGACCTCTCATTTTGTCAGCGAATCAGGGGCATAAATCCTTAGGGTCCGGCATGTACTTGGATCAAGCATGTGAATTGCATCTACACCAAGAATAATGTTCATAATCAATATTAGAAAGCTGGTTCAAGAAATGTATAATAGATAACACTCCTAGACAGTACTCTGAAGTACTTGACTTGTAATGCCATGCAAAACAGCATAATACACAATTGATTTGACAATATTTATGAGGCTTAGATAAGTCAGATAGCAATATTTTATACAGCTATTTCCCATTGCCGAGCACATGCCGTAACATGTTTCATCGTTCCAACTAAAATCAATTGCAATCATCTGTTCAGGCTAATGCAAATCCAATTGCAGTACCCTCTCTCACTATAGAGAGATCTGTTCAGCCGCTCCACTAATGAAAAAAAACACCATTATAAAAAGTCACTGTAAAAAAGCTAGAACAATTTCTTTTTTACAACCATAACTACATTGGACCACTGTCAAAGTAGTCATTAGTCCATATACAGAGGTTACCTCTGCACAGGACCATTCTTATTTCAACTGAAACTAATGCTTTTTTTTTGTGAAGACAAAAGAAATATATTCATTAGTGATACAACGATCAATAACAAATCATGTGCTTGTCAAAAGCGTGTTAAAACTCCATAGCTTGCCATCATAGATGCATGATTTGCAAAAGCCGACTCAATTTCTTCTTACCTAGAAATGAATAAACTATCAAAATCGCTGGTAACAATAGATGCAGGCGAACCTATTCTGTAACTGTAAGCCACTGTATAACTATCACTGAATTGGAATGTCTGGACATATAATGGAAACAGGGGGACAAAGCTTTATTTTGTAGGAAAAACAAAATGACACACAATAAGCAGTCAGAGCTCAGAGCAAGAATTCAAGTCCTTGATTAGGCCTCCCATAATACATCAACTCTAGCAACTCATGAACAACTCCCATAATATGTAGTGGTTGTTTACTTAAAAAGAAGTTATTAAACAAGGTATATTGAGAAAATGAAGCATCACTACCCCAAGGAAAATATAGTGAGTACCTGAAATGTTGTCTCTGCCATAATAAGAGCCCTTTCCTGCATAATAGCATAAGAAGAAAATTTCAGAATAAGCGTTGTAATATCAATATATTGTCATAAGGAAACCATCCAGAAGACCAGAAGCCACAGATACCATACTAACATAAGCAGATAAGTTTTGAGCAGATGGACAAACAACCAAACTATTTGTATATGAAAACAGCAGGTATGCACAACAAGAAAAAAAAAACGTAAGCAACACACGACCAGCATCCCTGATGCCTCTCAACTCTATGACCAGCCTGCAAGAAATAACAACCAAGGCAACCAGACTACTTGAGATTGAGAAGAATTGTACCAGAGCATCTGAGAAAGTGCTCTGCACAACCTCTTCAACTTGCGCTCAAAACAACTGAACAATGAAGTGGGGAAATCATCTCATAAATATTATGAAGTTGGCAATATGAAATTGTAAAAATTGTACCATATGTTGGGAACCACCTATTATTATGAAGCTGCACACACCGAATTGAAAGCTATACAAAATGAATGTAAACACAGATATGAAAAGTACTGGAACTGGACCTCAGAATTGGAACACGATTCAGAATAGATGCCACCACATCCGTTTCCATTCTGTGGTCCGCTATTAATTGGATACCTGCATAGGTCATCAGGTGTTTATATGGTTAGGCAAGTTAAAAAACTGCAATAGCTCATATAAGGAACATTGACTGATGAACGGTACATAGGCAAATAAATTCCATATTGATTGAAATGCTCCGTCAGATGTCACCTAGGTGGATGAAAAATAGAAAAAAAATAAATAGAGGATGTCATAAGCAACGCACGGAGGCAGCCTGAGATTAGCATCGAGGCAATGAACGCATGCAGCAAGTAGATTAAGAACAGAGCAGAGGAAGGGAGAGACGGCAGTATCTGGAGATGGGTCGATGCGAGCATGTGCAGGCAGGATAAAATGAAGGCGCGCCGCCAATGGCTGTGAAACCGAGAATGGCATGCTGGTCCAGCGAGCCGACAGCGAGGTCACCGTTGGCCGGAAGCGATAGGGGCCAGCGCTTCGGTGCGTCGTTCCGGTGGCCGTCGCAGATCCGGGAGCGGCCCGGGCGGATGCGCCATTCCCGTGGCCGCCGAGCGTGAGCGGCGGCACGGTATGGAGGACGACGTGGGGAGGCAAGACGCCGTGGGGAGGGAGTGCGGCGTGGTGAGGCATGGCGGGCGGCGCCACGGAGGGGCAGAACGACAACAGCGGTGTTCCAGCGGCCGCCGCTGGCGAGGGGGGCTCCGAGCGCTGCAGCCCCTATGCCCCTCTGCGCTGCCGCCGGATCCACAAGGCGTGGGTGAAGCCCACTGCAGCCTGTGGGGGCACCGGGGGTCGTGGGGCGAAGCCGCCGGTGCGGGGTACAGGGGCGAGCTAGGCGTCCTGGCCGCAGACCGCAGTCGGCGGTTGTGAAGGAGCGAGCGGGGCGGGGGTGCCGGGGGATTGTAGCGGGGCATCCGAATGGAGTAGAGACTTGCGCCGCTGATTCCGGGCGGAGTGGAGGCGGAGCCGCGGAGAATCGCACGGCGGCGGCGCTGGGGAGGGGCGACGGCGCGGGCGTGCTTCGCGCGGGGGACTGGCGTGCCTCGCGCGGGGGAGTGGCGACGACATCGCGGGCGTGCGTCGCGGGGAGGGGCGACGGCAGCGCGGGGGAGGGGCGACGGCGCGGGCTTCTTCTTGTCCTGTCGCGGGACTTGCGCTGGGGAGGGCGACTGGAAGACCCACCTGTCGGCGCGGGAGGACATCGCAGGTCGCGGCGGACGGACGACCCAAAACACAGCTCGCACCAAAAATCTGCCTCATCTTTACCCTTAGTTGTAGAGATATATGAGGCGTTGTCTGCGAGCATGCCGGCGGTTTTAGGATTTTTGAGTGAAAATGGAATCCAGCCCATACATGAGTATAACCTATTGGGCCCACCAAAACTGGGCTCTAGTCCGGTCTGGGTTATTTGATCCGGTGCGTTTGGCCCAACGAGTTTAGCCCAATTCGGATAAAAAAAGAGAAAGTTCAGCCCAATTCGGTCCATTGAGTTTTTATTATTTGAAATGGGAATCCGGCCCATATATGAGCCTAGTCAACTGGAACCAACGAGCTGGGCCTCTAGTCTCGTCTCTAATTTGATCCGTTGCGCTCCGCTCCCAGCTTCCATCCGCCCAGAAACCAGAAACCCGCAGAATCTTCCGGAAATCGGCTGGGATGTGTCTCCTCTCCTGCCGCCCCACCGCCCAACACCAACACCGGGAGAGAGAGAGAGAGAGAGAGAGAGGCGAAGGGTCTGGAAGAGGCGGGAGTGCACGAGGGCAGGGGCAGGGCGCCGCAGCGGGAAAGCTTGCGAAGACACTGGAACACCTGCGAATCCTCCCCCACTGCATGCGATCCATCCACTGCCCTCCTATCCTATCCTATAAAGGAGGAAGCCGGCCATTGGCGTGAGTGACAGGAAACCATCGAACGAACGATCGATCGATCGCAGCTCTCCCAGCAATCCAGCCGCGACACCCAAGCATTCGATTCGACTCGACTCGCAAGAACTACAAGTCTCGTAGATAGAGAGTAAGAGAGCAGAAGCAGGGCAATGTCGTCCTCGGACGTGCACATGGCCGGCGGCGCGGAGACGGAGACGTTCGCGTTCCAGGCGGAGATCAACCAGCTGCTCTCCCTCATCATCAACACCTTCTACTCCAACAAGGAGATCTTCCTCAGGGAGCTCATCTCCAACGCATCAGATGTAAGTTCATTGATGATTCTTCTTGTTTCAGTTCAGGCTGCTCCTCTGTTTCCTCTGCTTTACACCACTACCAACAATGTATCTAATACCTGACGGCTGGCAATTGCGTTGCACAGGCCCTTGACAAGATCCGGTTCGAGAGCCTGACGGACAAGTCGAAGCTGGACGCGCAGCCGGAGCTGTTCATCCGCCTGGTCCCGGACAAGGCCGCCAAGACGCTGTCCATCATCGACTCGGGGGTGGGGATGACCAAGTCGGACCTGGTGAACAACCTGGGCACGATCGCGCGGTCGGGCACCAAGGAGTTCATGGAGGCGCTGGCGGCGGGGGCCACGGACGTGTCCATGATCGGCCAGTTCGGGGTCGGCTTCTACTCCGCCTACCTCGTCGCCGACAAGGTTGTGGTCACCACCAAGCACAACGACGACGAGCAGTACGTCTGGGAGTCCCAGGCCGGCGGCTCCTTCACCGTCACGCTTGATACAGCCGGCGAGCGCCTCGGCCGCGGCACCAAGATCACGCTCTTCCTCAAGGACGACCAGCTCGAGTACCTCGAGGAGCGCCGCCTCAAGGACCTCGTCAAGAAGCACTCCGAGTTCATCAGCTACCCCATCTACCTCTGGACCGAGAAGACCACCGAGAAGGAGATCAGCGACGACGAGGAGGAAGACGATGACGGTGGTGCCAAAAAAGACAAGGAGGGCGACGTCGAGGAGGTGGACGACGACGACAAAACCAACAAGAAGAAGAAGAAGAAGAAGGTGAAGGAGGTGACGCACGAGTGGGTGCAGATCAACAAGCAGAAGCCGATCTGGCTGCGGAAGCCGGAGGAGATCACGCGGGAGGAGTACGCGTCCTTCTACAAGTCGCTGACCAACGACTGGGAGGACCACCTGGCCGTGAAGCACTTCGCCGTGGAGGGGCAGCTGGAGTTCAAGGCGATCCTGTTCGTCCCCCGCCGGGCGCCGTTCGACCTGTTCGACACCCGCAAGAAGCTCAACAACATCAAGCTCTACGTGCGCCGCGTCTTCATCATGGACAACTGCGAGGAGCTCATCCCGGAGTGGCTGGGCTTCGTCAAGGGCGTCGTCGACTCCGACGACCTCCCGCTCAACATCTCCCGCGAGACGCTGCAGCAGAACAAGATCCTCAAGGTCATCCGCAAGAACCTCGTCAAGAAGTGCATCGAGATGTTCTTCGAGATCGCCGAGGGCAGCAAAGAGGATTACGCCAAGTTCTACGACGCATTCTCCAAGAACATCAAGCTGGGCATCCACGAGGACTCGCAGAACCGCGGCAAGCTCGCCGACCTGCTGCGCTACCACTCCACCAAGAGCGGCGACGAGATGACGAGCCTCAAGGACTACGTCACGCGGATGAAGGAGGGGCAGAAGGAGATCTACTACATCACCGGCGAGAGCAGGAAGGCCGTGGAGAACTCGCCGTTCCTCGAGCGGCTCAAGAAGAAGGGCTACGAGGTGCTCTTCATGGTGGACGCCATCGACGAGTACGCCGTGGGCCAGCTCAAGGAGTACGACGGCAAGAAGCTTGTGTCTGCCACCAAGGAAGGCCTCAAGCTCGACGACGACGACGAGGAGGCCAAGAAGCGCCGGGAGGAGCGCAGGAAGCAGTTCGAGGAGCTGTGCAAGGTCATCAAGGACATCCTCGGCGACCGCGTCGAGAAGGTGGTGGTGTCCGACCGCATCGTCGACTCGCCGTGCTGCCTCGTCACCGGCGAGTACGGGTGGACGGCCAACATGGAGCGGATCATGAAGGCGCAGGCGCTCAGGGACAGCAGCATGGGCGCATACATGTCCTCCAAGAAGACCATGGAGATCAACCCGGACAACGGCATCATGGAGGAGCTCCGCAAGCGCGCCGAGGCCGACCGCAACGACAAGTCCGTCAAGGACCTCGTCCTCCTGCTCTTCGAGACCGCGCTGCTCACCTCCGGCTTCAGCCTCGACGACCCCAACACCTTCGCCGCCAGGATCCACAGGATGCTCAAGCTCGGCCTCAACATCGACGAGGATGCCGCCGCCGATGAGGACGCCGACATGCCCGCGCTTGACGAGGGCGCCGCCGAGGAGAGCAAGATGGAGGAGGTCGACTGAGGTGCCCGTGTCCGTTAGTCTCCTCCTTCCGGTCCGAGTTTTCATCCTGCTCCTGAGTCCTGCCTGCCAAAATCGATCGAACATGGTCAATGGTGATGCCATGCCTACTGGTGTGTGTCTGAGTGTGGGTCCATAAAGTGTTACTCTCTAGGTACAGGTAGTAGCTTACCAGGGCCTTGTCTTGTCTTCTGTCACATGTCGGGTCTGCTGTGAGTGAGGCTGTGAAACATGGAGTAATATCTGAGTTGTTTGCTTCCCTGATCGATTTTGTGTTGCTTTCTGATTCTGATCTGTTTCAGCCTTGTCTTGTCTTCTGTCACATGTCGGGTCTGCTGTGAGTGAGGCTGTGAAACATGGAGTAATATCTGAGTTGTTTGCTTCCCTGATCGATTTTGTGTTGCTTTCTGATTCTGATCTGTTTCACAGCTAGTACAATTTATGTGTTGTTATCAGATATACTAAAAATGCTGGCGCGGCCTTGCCGCGCCCTCTAAGGAGGACCTACCTAGGATGTACAAATACAGATTATGGTTATGTCTCCTACCTAGGATGTACAAATACAGATTATGGTTATGGCATTGAGACGGCTATCAGTGGAGACATGGATCGTGCTCTTGAAAACCTGCATTCATCCATTGAGCGGCTGATGTTAAGACCGGCTTGAAATGGCAGCAAGTTTGGGTAAGAACATATGTCTCATACCTGTAGCTATTAAAAAGCAACAACTTAATTTCAAATCACAAAACAGCTGAATAGCAAAAATGGCTGCAACACAATACAGAATACCGGCTCAATATACTGAAAATTTTGTAAATGAAATTCCATAACTTCGATTCTGAGTCTTATAAACAAAAGCTAGTAGTATTTGTCTACAGGCTTAGGCGAGTCCAAACACATTAGGCACAACAATATACACTTTAATTATACTTCTAGGAATTGCTTGGGCTAGGATGAAAGACTCAGCAAGACCTTTGATATCTGTTCATATGTGTTTGTTAGGGAACAGGAGCAACAGTAAGCCAGGTAGGTGTTTGGCAGTTGATCAGGCAAGCCAGTTCCGTTGGCCATTAACGTTAGCGCTAACGTTGACAGTATAATTGGCCTTCAAGAACTGACAGTCTGAGCAGCTTTGTTGGCCTTCAACAATGACGTTTATGTTGACCAATTCAGTTGTCCTTCAACAACCAACAATCCTCACCAGTTCGGTTAGCCATCAACATTAGCGCCTTCTGTCTATCAGGCCTTACTGAGATGATCCTATCTTCATATTCCTGCACATGGACGAGTGTATTGAAGAGGCAAGTAAGCATAATCATTTGTTTTGATAAGGCAATGGAAATGAACTGCATTTAAAATTATAATTATTTGTGTGAAAAATCTGTTTAGTCTTTAAAAATGACAATTATTTGCAAGAAAATGGAAAAATCTGTTGTTAGTAGTATATGTAATTCCAAGCATGGATCCGGCCATGCATCTTTGAATTTGAAGCATCAGCTTATTAAAAATTAAATATTTGCATCCTTGAATTAAAAATTGAAGCACCTGTTGACCTGAAGAAATCAACCACCTGTCTGTATTCCTGCATGTTCAGTAATGGGTATGGTTTCAGTTCAGGAAACACTAACTCTGGATTCTGAACATCATGCATTTGCCACCGCACAAACTTGAGCAAAGACTAGACATGATGCAAATCTTACATATGGAATCCGTGAAACATGGAGTAATATCTGAGTTTCTTGCTTCCCTGATCGATTTTGTGCTGCTTTCTGATTCTGATCTGTTTCACAGCTAGTACAAGTCATGTGTTGTTAGGATATGTGTGCAATTCCAAGGATGGATACGGACATGCATCTTTGAATTTGAAGCATTAGCTTATTGAAGATTAAACATTTGCATCCTTGAATTAAAAATTGAAGCACCTCATGTCCTGAAGAAATCAATCAGCTGTCTGTATTCCCGCATGTTCAGTAATGGGTATGGTTTCAGTTCAGGAAACACTAATTCTGAACACCATGCATTTGCCACCGCACGAACTTGAGCAATGACTAGACATGATGCAAATCTTCCATATGGAATCCGTATTGCTTGTAATAAACTGAAAATTTTGCATCACTCACATAGATAGTTCTCTGAGAAATTTGGTTAGGTATTGAATCTCAAAATATATTGATTGATACAATGAAATTCGACTTCGGTTTCAGCGTTCTATTTTGTACTGTCTTGAAATTGTTTATTATAATGCTCAAGTTTATAAAAATATATATAAATGTACCCAGTCTCAACTTGCCTGCTATGTTGATTCACTCGGAAGTCTGAAAACGATTTGCTAAAATTGGTCACATTGAGCAGGCGCACTCCCTGTTTAAATGTTCATGCAAATTCTGAAAATTCACGGACTCTGAAAATTCACCGACTCTGCGTTCACTTCGGAAATTGAATCCCCACTGATCGGAGGCTAACCGAACAAGCCAAGCATTGCCTCACTCTTGAGTACTACTCAGAAGTCAGAAAATCAAACTTCATGAATCATGATTCTCTCCTCTGAAATCCTTGGATTTCTAAATCATTATTGAGATCAGCTGAGGAAACATTCTGATTTGTCCCTATTGTTTGGTGGATCTCAGGGGCAATTAGCTGAGCATGCTTCTTCCACTTAAAAGAAAAGTTACAAATAAGAATTGTCTGTTGATGCTTAATACTAGTGAACGACTGAGTGCGGGGGACTAACAATGTAGAGAGAGAGAAATCCTCAAAAGGAGCATAGTAGAATTAGGTTAGCCACCATGGCACTATATATTTCACACACATACACATTTTGATCTAAAAGTATGACATCTTTTTTCTTGAATCCTTATTTTGACTTTACAATATATTGCAATGCAAAGTATGTTTTCACTTTACCCTTACCGCAGCTCCACATAAGTTTTAAAAGTAGGTAACAGAGAAGGCAACATCTTCTATGCCTTGGATCAGCACCACTACATATGAGTGACATAAGAGTACTACAAAGAAGGAGAAGGTAAGTTATGCTTTATTTTCAAAATATTCAAAAACCTCTAACTATTGATAGAGGATGGTGACCAATTTCTAGTTGTTCTATTCTTCAACCGCTCAAAGTTTTATTGTAGACATAATGAATCCCACAGTATTGGTTTGACTGGGAATGGTGAAATGCTGATTAGTTCTGAAGTTAAGATTGTTTAGTTCCATCCTTTACTCGGGACGAACAAAGATCTAGTGTGGGGGAGCTTGTTTACGGTAGTTATTGTATGATTTTACCCGTCAATCAATCATGAAAAAGAATATAAATGAGAGCCACCACCTAGAATAGGGTTTAAACTGACAGAATTCCACGAGTTTTAGTGAATCTATGTTTTTCAAGGACTATATAGCAAAAGAACCAAGAAGGACCCTAAAAGTCCCTAGTTTGGTTTTAGAAATTGATGAAAGCTAGTTACTAACCTAAGTGCTAAGTGTGTGTAGCCTAAAATAGGTTAGTGGTGTGGAGGAAGTTAACATGAGCTAAGAAGTGGAGATCAAGTGAAGAAAAAGGGAAAAAGCAAAGGATCAAAGAGCTAGAGGCAAAAGTATAAGTTAGGGTTCTTTGGTTTGGTGATCAAGGCACTTAGTGAGTGCGATCACATTTAGAATAGTTGGCCGGACTATTAAGAGGAGAATTACTTTGTGAACCCGGTCGACAAGTGCTCTAGGTGCATACTAGTTCATACACTTGATCTAACCTAGAGTGACTAACTCTGCCTTGCAAATGCGCTTAAATCTTGTTAGCATTCGTGCCTAAAAGTGTGAAACACTTAATTGTTAGCATCTAGAAGCAAGAGTAAACGCTCTCAAGTGAAAGCATTTTGGTTTTGGAATTGATGAACCTAGTGCTACGATTGTTCTAAGGTTTCATGAGAATTCACATGCAGATGGAGCAAAGGACCGGGCGGGGAGTCACAGTGAAGGTAATGACGTCCATGAAATGGTGTAGTCCATCAACAAGGAGAACCCATTGACGGCACCATGCAATGGTATAGTCTCATCAGGTGTCACAGGTCATCAAGTGAGGAATTATAAGAAACGGGAGCTCAAGCAAGTATCTAGAGCTCTTTGGTTTTGGTGATCAGACTCCATAGAGGGAGTGATACTTTAGATAGATAGCCTACCGCGAATCGTTGCTGAAATAATCAGTGCCACTAGGTGTTCATGATCATTGCCATAGCGCGTCAGACTGACCGTGGAAAACGTCTTTTAAAAGGCTACACACGTCACCAACTGCAGAGACACTTGGAGTGTTAGTGACTAAGAAACGGTGAGTTGAGGGTTGGAGTCCTCGAGAGGCAGGACGAATTTGAAACGTTCAGTAGAAAAGTAGCGTCGGATCTAACTTGGACTGAGCGTCGGACCATTGTCATTCGGTGACGGCTAACCCTTTCAGCAAACCGCTTGACGGAGCGCGCATTGTTCAGGTGCAGAGCCCAATTTGAGCACGTGAGAGCATAGAGCTCGACTCTCAGCGTTAGTCCTACGTCGTGTTTCAGGGTCGGGGAGCTCTCTGGAAACGTCGGACGTCGGAGCGTCCGGTGTGACTGCTCCGCGTCCGGTGCTAGCGCGCGCAGAATAGAATTTCAAACGGCTAATACATGTGTCAGCAAGCGATACACAGGACAACCACCGGACGCGTCCGGTGTGAACTTAAGGAGCATCCGGTGCTCCCGATTTCAGAGTAAAATGGCTAGATCTTTGAGCACGCTTATAAATAGGAGTGTGGCTGCCTTGGGGCATCTCTCTTGCGCATTTTGATCTTCCTAAGCCCCTTGATTCAACTCAAGATTTTGATTGAGAGAGAGTGAATCAAGTGTAGCGATCATCATCTTGTATCCTAGTGCACTTGGTGGTTTGGTGGCGGAGTGATTCTTGTTACTCTTGGTGATTGCCGTCACCTAGCTGGTTTGGAGGTGGAGAAGGTGTGGAGAAGCTTGGTGATTGTGCTTGCTCACACCGGTGGATTGTGAGAGGTTTGTACCTACCCCGAGCGGAGTGCTCAAAGGTAACTTAGTGGATTGATCGTGTCATTGAGTTACTTCCTCCGTGGTAGGTTCTTGTGGCGTCATGTGTAGGCTCGGTGTGTGATACCGATTAGCCACCGGACCACCGGTTGAAGTCGACACAACGGGGAACGTAGCATGTCGGCAAGCACGTGAACCCCGGCGAAAAATCGATTGTGTTGGCTTCTTTGGACTTCATTGTGCTCCTCACCATCGTGTGAGTGATTTGTTCATTTTTCGGTGATTGGCAAATCGACACAAGGCAAAGGTATAACATACAAGCCCCTCTCCTTTACTTTGTGCAAGTTAGCCTTTGTAGCTAGTTGCTCTTGTGCTTGTTGTAGCTTGCTTAGTGCCTAGTTAGTTGAGTGGCTTAGTAAGCATAGAATAACTAGAATTGTGTAGGTGGCTTGCCTAGGTTAGTTGTTGTATTAGCTTTGCATATTTCGCCGTTTGTCATACTAACCTTATATTTAAGTACTTTGTAGAATTTTATTTAGGCTATTTACCCCCTCTCTAGCCATACTAGGACCTTTCAGACCCACATATCAGAGAAAATATCAAATTCCGCCGTGACGGGAGATCAAGAACATTCTAGAGGACTCCAGAGACACGTCTGCAAAAGCGATACCCGCTTGGCAGCTGGAGGAGGTCAGGTCAGGCCGACCTGTCAGAGAGAGATCTCCGCGTCTCCTTCGACGTGGACTCTCCACCGTCTTTGAGGATTAATCTCCACCCTCCGTCAAAGTCGGTTTGATCCAAGGGCTACGGTTCATCGCTTCAGGACTATAAATACAGCCCCAGACCCCCCGGGTTTCAGATGATCCAAAGAGAAATCAATTCCAGGATTTCAGAAATCCATTGACATATCTAGAGAGAAATAGAAACCCAAGATAGGATCTAGAGCCAAGCATCAATTAGAATATTAGCCTTGTAGTCTCTCTAGATTAGGGTTAGTCTTATTCTAGAAGTGGTGTGGTAGAAGAGCTGGAGATAGTTAGGGGAGTTGCCGGCCTGTCGGTAACTGCTCTACGACTTCTACCCGCGGATTCATGTTCTTCTTTGGGGCTTATTTCTGAAGATTTCTTCGGAGTTCAACTTCTAATCCAAGTGAGTAACATTGCTATTATTGTTCTTAAGGTTTGCGATTCTTTTGAGTGCTTTAGTCTTGGAAGCTCCTTGATTGAAGTAGTAATTTATAGTTTAAGCATGGTGTTTAGATTATATTTGCTCGTAAATGTCCCATACTGTCCGGATCGGTGGTAGCTCGCGAGGGTGACCTAGCCTTGTTGAATCTTTCATAGTCTACCTCCCGTCAATAGGGCCGTAGGTCTCCTTTACTAAGGAATTTATCCTTTGCTGGTACTTTCCAATAGTAATTCCTCATTAAGAATAATCATATCATATCTTGTGAGGATTAGAACTAGGAGCCTTTGAAATCTCCTTTATCACTCTATTTTCTCCGTCCTTGATAGAAGCTCAGGGGTTAAGTCTAGATTCTAGTTATCCCTTTTTTCCTATGGTGAAGTGCTACATCGGTGTTGGCGCTTCTTAGCGTCAGTAGAAAAGTCCGTAAGCGCACGAAAGTACCATTGTAGCCTTCACCCGAAGTATTCAGGGTATCGTAATTTCTCAGAGGAACGGTCTTTGTACTTAGTCTCTTAAACTAGTTTACTCAGAAGAGACAGAAGGGATAGCTTGGGTAGAGAGGTTCTTCTAAGGTCAAACGCATATAAGCGATGGAAACATTCCCCACTACTTGCTTGCTTCAGGCCCACTGACGCACCTGGTCTGCCAGGCGATACCAGTATCAGCGCTATTCCACGTCCGAACGTGGGGGGATGCTGGTACGAGTGGACAGGGCTGTCACCACCTGCTACCTACCCCTCTGCCCGTGGGCGTGCACAACATACAAAGGTAGACTCCGACCTAGACACCACGTCTACGAAGGCGACTACTACTCTAGCGGCGTACAGGAACATCCGTCTCTATAAGGAGTCCTCTTACTAGAGCATCCGTCCAAAGGACGAACGACGATCCCACAAACAAGTAGCTTTATGGAAGTAACATGCTTAATGAATCAAACCAAAGTTGAACACGAACTTCTTACTTCAAGTAGCAAGACGATCGTAGAGGTACAAGTTGAATCAAGAGTCGACAAGCCCGGCACTTCGTCCACCCAGAGGTAGAACCGCTTCGACTTCGCTCTTTCTCTAGCTCTTGTCCCTCCCTCACTCCTTATACTAAATTAGCTATAAGCTAATGGAATAAAGCTTACTCTTCCTCTCTACGTTGTGACCTCTTGTGTTGGTGAATCCATCCATAGGTGTAGAGAGGAGGCCTCCTTTTATAGCTTGAGAGGAGGGGGTGCAAAAGGATCATCGCCACATGGAAGGAGCCAAACCGACCTCCAAAGGGCGGTTTCCACTTGCCATCTGTGTTGATCGTAGGTGGGACCGTCCTTGGGGAACCGCCCTACACCTGTCAGAAGAAAACTGAGCCCGAGAGGCCCCACCAGGGGTGCGGCCGGTCCCAGGGGCGGCCGGTCCCCTGGTGGGCCCATCTGGCCACCACCTTTTGCGAGCACATGAGCCTCGTCGATAGCTTCATTTTGACTGGTGATTCAGGCCCAATCGGAGTTCGAATGAGTGAGTTATGGCCAAAATACTCAAGCCTACTCGTGGAGTCCTAAATTGGATTCGATTTATTGGGAACTCCAAATAATGCAAATAATATATGCATTTTGATCAGCGCGACGAGCTCTCCGCAATGGTGCAGTCCATTTTATTATTTGAGATACTTTTATGTTGTGAAAACTCGGATATTCCTTCAACATAGTGGAAAACACCAAAACTCGTGGAACTTGTTAATTAAAGAATATTTTTCTATGATGTTCCATGGATTTATATTATTATTGGCGGTATAAAATGTGAGTTAAGGACCACCAACAAGACCCCCACACTTAGTCCTTTGCTCGTTCTCGAGTAAAGGTTTAAAGGACTAAGATGGGTTATCTGCTTGATATATAACCTGCATATAAGATATTCCAAGCTTCACCTGCACTTGTGAACTTCAAAGTGTCTACCACATTTTCTTGGGTAATTGAATAATGGAACAACATGGATTCAAATCCCCTTGCATCAGTTAGCTCAGGAAACTTGGGTTTTTATAAGATTTTTGAAAAAGAAAAGATAGCCTTACTCCTCAAATGATACTCTCAAATCGCTCATATATGTGTCTGGTTCCTCACCATGGCATTTTGGAATTGCCTTCTTTCATAACCCATCTCTAAAGATTTTGAGTGGAGTTTTGGGTAGGTATGAAAGTGGGCATACTTGCATCACATATATTGTCAAGTCAAAAACCGAACCACACGGAAATACAAGTCATACACTAGATTGAGATGTGCAAGTGTGTGGCATGGAAGATGATTCCTAGTTCTAACTGTTTTTGGTACTCCATGCATCATGACTCTCTTTATTGGATAGATGGATGATTCTTCGAAAACTATGGGCTATAAAAGGAAATATTCATATATGTATTTTTTTCTTGAACGGGGCTTTGGAACTTTCCCGTTTGTTTGTTGCTAAAAAATTTTTCTCTCTTTTTGTGCCCCTTGGCATGTGTGTATATATATATATATATATTTCTCTTTTTTTTGTGTCCCTTGGCATACTTTTTTTTAAAACATAGCCCATATCTCTTCTTAATGCAAACTTTGAATGGAGAGATATCATGATGGAATGCGAGGAGTAATTATATGGTGGAGGATGAATGCGCGACTCTTAGGGTAAGAGTCGGCATTTTTTATTTGGTGGATAATAAATGCGCGGTTCTCAGGGTAAGAGTTGGCATTTTTATTTGGTGGAAGAGTGTACAACTCTTAGGGTAAGAGTTGGAGTTTTTGGTGGATGACAAGGTGCATGTTGTGCGCAACTCTTAGTGTAAGAGTCGGCATTTTATTGGTGGGTATGTGTGAATCTCAATCATGGGTGCATGACCATAATCTCACATAGGTCACAACAATTTGACAAAACTCAATGATCCGACAAGCAGCATATGACTAAAGGTTTGCAGAAGTTAAACATGTCATATGGCCTTGGTGAGAAATTAATTATCATTGAGGAGCATGCCATCTCATTTTGATTTTGTAAAATAAATCCCAAGTCCATCATAAAAAGAGCAAGGTTCAAATCATCCAGCTATATCACATACTCCAATTACTTAGACAACATGGGGTCCCTATGATAGTTGTTCACAAGTTATAGGAATGTTGGCGAGGAATAAGGAGTATGTAAATTTTATCAAAGGATAGCATGGAGATGGCGTGTCAGAAGTTTTGCTATTTTTAGATTATCAGATTTAAAACTTCAGAACGTAGGGAGATGTGAGGGTAGAGGTGCACAAACCACCAGTTGAAGATTGAAGGAGGTTTATGGAAGTATGTGTCCTGTCCTTGTAGCGTGATGAGTCACTCGGTGTTGTGCAACGTGCAGGGGATATCTTGAAGGTGTGTTAGGTATGCTTAAGAGATCTCTCCTACACTTATTCTTGTACATGCTTTATTTTGATAAAAAGAAAACAAAACAAGAGCAACAACAATAAGCAAGGACTCTATTAGCTATAAGACCAGAGAGCAAGAAAGATATTATTATTATTATTATTATTATTATTATTATTATTATTATTATTATTATTATTTCTTTATTAGTTTTATTGAAAACTTGTTCACTCAACTTTTTATAAACAAAGCCAAGATAAAGAGGATATGCCTTGGTCTATCTCCATATCAGATTACTTTCATTGATTATGTCAACAACTCAAAGTTCATTGATCAAATTTCAACACCATGTCAAATTTTGATCAAAGAAGGCCATTTTAACCTAAGCACCATGCTTAATTTAAAAAAATACCTATGGATGTACCATAAGACTACACCCAAACCAGAGTTTATAATATAAGCAAAGGAAGCATGAATTTGTATGATCAAATGAAGACAGTTATAAGAAGTTGGTGAACATTTATTTACCTTCGCATACCTGAGTACATGTACCGACAACATATATGTATGAGGTGTTGAAGTTGTCGTTGCGGCTAGCATGATGGTTCTGCTCAGGTGATCTCCGAAGCCAGGCCACACACACATCAATGCGCATGGGCCATGGGCCTTGATGATACTAACAAAGGTTCAGAAGAGGGAGACTCTCAATCTCTTTTTTTTAGTGTCCCTCATCTCTCTTCTCTTTTTTTTCTTTCATTCATTTTTTCTTCTCTTTTTTTAATATATATATATATATTTTAACTCTCTCTCTCTCTCTCTTTTCAAGGCGAGGCTAACATCTTCATCATCATTTTTTAATGACCCTTTGGTGTGCATGGAACTTGGGTTTCTCACCGTCCTCCCCTACACTTGGACTTTTGCATAAAAGTCAAGTGCAGAGTTTGGGCCTTCTTACGAGTGTGTTCCATTACCTAGGAGTGCATCAAGCTTTTGTAGTTGATGTGGTTCTATGTCGTCAAGTATCATATGACCCAAGTTCTTCTTAATCTTTCCTGAAATGGTTAGTGACATACCCGAAGGTGTATACTAACTTGACAACATGCCCTCACCATTTAAAGAAGATATATATATTTTTTTTGAAAATAAAAAAACAATAGCAATAATAATAATAAAATATATATATATTTTAAAGGATAATCTGGGGTATCTCCCAGCAGTGCTTAAGTTATGGTCTTAAGCTTGACCGTGGGAACTTCTTCTTGCAGCAATCAATGGTGGTATAGTTCCTAGCTTTACCACCAATCATAGGCATTAATATTCAAGCTGCAAGGTACGCACCATCGTACTACTACGGGATTTGTAGTGTTCATGACAAACATAAGCATTTACAACCATTCTCTCAAAAAGTTGAACAACTAGAATCAAGAGATGGTTGCGAGATCCTCGTAGAAGCAGGTGGTCCGAAGCAAAACAAACTCTAGGAGACCTTGAGCATGAAACGTGAGGGACCTCAAAACCATACTTGTTAGCGGGCCCCTTCTTGGCTCTAGAGTTGTTGCTTCGGGCATGTCCGTGGCACGGAAGTTTTCATTCTCAAAAGATATATCATGGAGGATGATCACTTAATCTTGACCATTATCGAGAACAATGTTCTTGATGGCCAGAGGGACATGCATCTTGTTCAAGCAGGAGAAGGATTCGCATGCTCGAACAAGTAGCTTTGCTTCGCCTTTAGGTTTTCGAGCAAGTGCTATGGCTAGGCAGAAGCAAAACTTTCAAACTTCTCATCGGGGCTCCCTTCTTTTTTCATATATATAAATGAGATTTTCAAGAGTGTGCCCTATGAGAAGATCAAAATCGAGGATGGCATAGATGAGGAAGTATAAGAAACTTCGGTTTCGTTAATTTCCGATGGCATAACCCTAACAATCCCACAAAACTCAAAGATGAGTCCGGATGGACTTCTGAAAAGTTGTCGGTCGGGACTAGCGGCATATCGCCCTAAAAGGGTTTCCGCTGGAATGAAAGTAGTCCCAACTGTGAGGTTGTGTAGGGCTTTCACAGAAGTCCCCTTTAATGAGCAAGACATGGTTGTGGGAGGTGGAAGAATCTGAATTTCTTCAGAAGAACGTTTCACTTCCAACAAGCAACAACCGTACTTTCGATGGCTCCATATTAGGGGAGACTTCCTAAGAAATGTCAGAATTTTGTGCCAAGAAATGTTTCGAAGTTCTGCCATAATCCTCGAATTTTGATAGCGAACTCCGAAGGATAAAACATGCCTTCCTTCGGTGTTCATGGTTCTGGCGAGGGCTCAACAGACGAATCGAAGGGTGGCAAGAGAAAGGATTCGGCTGCTGAGAGCTCTTCAGAACTTGACATGCCCTTGTATGGAGGGGTTTGGGTACGATGACGGGAGAAGCATGCTTCTCTAGGATGTAAACAAGGATTTTCCTCTATTCCGTCATGATTTTTATGAAAACGGCCCTCCAACGGTTATGTCAAAACATAGGGCAGCATCTATGTCTAGATCCGAACAAAGGATATGCAAAAGCACATTATCGGATAAAGACAAGTCTAGGTCAGCATGTATAAACATTATAAACCTGGCCTAGGCTGTACCTATGGACTCCTTCTCGTTTTGCTCAAAGTCAAGGTTTGCCCTTGGTAGAGCGGCGATACGAGACATGGGTAAGAATGCAAGATAAAACTTGATCTTAAGTTCATCCCATTCTCTATTCGCACTTTCTACGGCATCAGTGTACCATTGTTTTGCCTCCCCTTGAGGGAGAACAGAAACAACTTCTACTTAAGAATTTCTTGTGTCATGCCAGGAATGCTTAGGCATGAACACAATTCCTCGAATTTTTGCAAGTGGTCAAAAGAATTTTCACTGTCGTGACCAAAGAAGGGTTTTGTCCGAACCATAGCTTTGAATCTTGGGTGGAGTTCATAACTGGATGAAAATTTTGGTTTTGAAAAAGAATGTGGTTCAAAGAACTCCCCCTTTGAAGCAGAAGGATTTTGAATTTGGAGCTGGCTTCATGGTGAAAGGATCGGATAAAAAGGAATATTTTGTTTTTATAAAAAGAAAAGATAAAAGATTTTTTTTTTGATAAAACACAAGGATACACGGGTGAACTAGATTTGGAGATAAATACGACAACCGTTCCCCGACAACGGCGCTAGAAAGCTTGTTGGCGCTTCTTAGCGTCAGCAGAAAAGTCCGCAAGCGCACGGAAATACCGTTGTAGCCTTCACGCGGAAGTATTCAGGGTATCGTAATTTCTCAGAGGAACGGTCTTTGTACTTAGTCTCTTAAACTAGTTTACTCAGAAGAGACGGAAGGGATAGCTTGGGTAGAGAGGTTCTTCTAAGGTCAAACGCATATAAGCGATGGAAACTTCCCCACCACTTGCTTGCTTCAGGCCCACTGACGCACCTGGTCTACCAGGCGATACCAGTATCAGCGCTATTCCGCGTCCGAACGTGGGGGGATGCTGGTATGAGTGGACAGGGCTGTCACCACCTGCCACCTACCCCTCTGCCCGTGGGCGCGCGCAACATACGAAGGTAGACTCCGACCTAGACACCACGTCTACGAAGGCGATTACTACTCTAACGGCGTATAAGAACATCTGTCTCTATCAGGAGTCCTCTTACTAGAGCATCCGTCCAAACAACGAACGACGATCCCACAAACAAGTAGCTTTATGGAAGTAACATGCTTAATGAATCAAACTAAAGTTGAACACGAACTTGTTACTTCAAGTAGCAAGACGATCGTAGAGGTACAAGTTGGATCGAGAGCCGACAAGCCCGGCACTTCGTCCACCCGGAGGCAGAACTGCTTTGACTCCGCTCTTTCTCCAGCTCTTGTCCCTCCCTCACTCCCTATACTAAATTAGGTATAAGCTAACGGAATGGAGCTTGCTCTTTCTCTCTACATTGTGACCTCTTGTGTTGGTGAATCCATCCATAGGTGTAGAGAGGAGGCCTCCTTTTATAGCTTGAGAGGAGGGGGTTCTATGTAAAAGGATCATCCCCACATGGAAGGATCCAAACCGACCTCCAAAGGGCAGTTTCCACTTGCCATCTGTGTTGATCGTAGGTGGGACCGTCCTTGGGGAACCGCCCTACACCTGTCAGAAGAAAACTGGGCCCGAGAGGCCCCACCAGGGGTGCGGCCGGTCCCGGGGGCGGTCGGTCCCCTGGTGGGCCCATCTGGCCACCGCCTTTTGGGAGCACATGGGCCTCGTCGATAGCTTCGTTTTGACCAGTGATTCAGCCCAATCGGAGTTCGGATGAGTGAGTTATGGCCAAAATACTCAAGCCTACTCGTGGAGTCCTAAATTGGATTCTAACTTATATATCTTTTTATTGGGAACTTCAAATAATGCAAATAATATATGCATTTTGATCAGCGCGACGAGCTCTTCGCAATGGTGTAGTCCATTTTATTATTTGAGATACTTTTATATTGTGAAAACTTGGATATTCCTGCAACATAGTGGAAAACACCAAAACTCGTAGAACTTGTTAATTAAAAAATATTTTTCTATGATGTTACATGGATTTATATTATTATTGGCGGTATAAAATGTGACTTAAGGACCGCCAACAATCGGTATCTGTCCGCTTGCAGATAATATTAGTGTTTATTTGTTTGAGTTATCTCCAAATAAAATATCATCGTGATCTTGACGGTTAGCAACCTGCTCAATAAACTCTGCATTCTTAGGCAGCAACGTATCAACGACAGGGTCACCATCCCCATCGCAAGCGTCGTCGTCTGCCATATCTTGGAGCAGATCACTGATCGTGATGTACTCACGTATCGCATTGTCGTCATCGCCGGCGGCAGATGATGTCTGTTGTTGTCTTCCGTCATTCACTGATGAGGAGCTTTCTACAGGTTTATCTGTGACACTCTGATCTTTTTCGCCGTGATACTTTCACACAGTGTACTTTGGGTCCTTGATGAACCCATATCGTACCAAGTGTGATTGCACAACGTTACCTTCCTAGACAAGCCAATTCTTGCAGTCATTGCACGGACAAATCATGTGATCTCTACCCAGACTCACACGATACTTCTGCGCGAAGGGAATGAACTTCTTCCTCACATTTCCTAGGAAAGACAGATCTAGCCTTGATGTCTTATACATCCAATGCTCCTTGTCCATGACCGTGACCTTTCACATGCAGCGAATTCAAAAGTCATATTAGACAAGCGGTATAAGAAAAAAAGTAAAGGATATACCTCTATATCTTTTATTCTCTCTCCTCTATATATTTAGATCTTGATCTAATTAAAACAATCGAAAGAGCATCTAAATCATGAAAAAGAGATTATAATAAGATTGAAAGTATGAATTAATAGATTGTTGTGCCAACCTTCACCCAATCCAAGTCTAGATTTGTTATTCTCTCTCATCTATTTCGATGTAGATCTAAACCATTTGGAAAAGCACCTAAATCATGAAAAAGAGAGGAAAATAAGATTTGGAGAGTAAGAATCAACCTCTTACGGTGCCACCCTTCACAAAATCCAAGGGCAAAACCTCCCCCCTTGAAATGGTTATTTTTAGGGTTTTGAGCTCAAAAGCCTAAAAAATGGAGAAGTCGCGAGGAGAAAGAAGGAGGCGGCTGCTGTTATATAGTCCCAGGCTTAACAGAGGTGGTTATTTTGACGCAATCACCACGGTTAATCTCCTATTATTAATCATGGTGGTGGCATTAGGCTAACCACCTCGGTTAATGTATTTACCGAGGTGGTTAGCTTAGGACAGTCGTCTCGGTTAATAGGTGTTAACCGAGGCGGTTATGTTAGGATAACCACCTCGGGAAAGCTATTAACCGAGGTGGTTGGAGGCTGGCAGCCCAGCCTTCAGCTGTTCTCTATTAACCGAGGGTATTTGCTGGGCCTCCCGTCTCGGCTAAGTTTTCCCAAATGCCTCCCAAACGATTTTGTGTAGTAGTGAATAGTACCGTACGTAGTGAATAGTACCTAAACCATGGCTCCCAATTTCATTCAAGCAGTCCATGACATATATCAAGTTCCACCATCACCCAAATTATATTATACTGAAAAGTTTTTTTTTTCTCGGTGAACATACGACATACGCTATATATTATTGATAGTGTAAATTGTTATACAACCGCCCATTATTCATGCATGCTCAGCGCAAAATGCCCATACATATTCATGCAATTTTGAGCCCAGCATGAGAGATCCGCTTTTGGGTGTGTTGTCAGACTGCCTCCATAAGTGCCACCAGTGTGCACGAACCAATTAGCTAGGGAGCTGAGCATTAGTTCTTCGTGCTGCCGGTGCCGCAGCAGTCCCAGAGATTGATAGCGAGCAGTGTGGCCTTGGCACATGCATGATAGTGTAGCTAGGTTAGCGACCATGATAGTGTAGCTAGGTTAGCGACGTGAAGAAGCTAAGAAGGCAACAGCTGGCAAGAGCCAGGCAGGTATAAATAATAATAAATAGATTAATAAATTTAAAAACAAACGTACCGTGTATATGTCGTGGTGCATCGCTCTGTCGATGGCCTCTATAGACGACTGCCGGAGGGCCTCCGTGACTTGGCATTTCTTCACCCCTGCTGCTGCCTGCTTGTCGTACATTGCCGACAGATCCAGCTTCACCTTGTGCCAGTACTCCACCCGCTCCTCGATCCACTGGAGCTCCATGGTCACACCATTGGTGCCGCCGCCGCTGCCCTGGCCGTCTTCCGTCACGTTCAAGTAGACTTTTTCTCCTCGCCCGAGGAGATGGCGCCCACGGTGATCTCGGCGGACTGCTTGTCGTCGGTTATCTCAGCCGAGGAGGAGGAGGAGGACGACGACGACTCTATTCTCGATAGAGACACTGCGGGGTGCAGCAACCTGAAGTGGATGCTCACGTCGACAGAAGTGGGCTTGTCCGAGAGCTGAGCCAGCTTCTCCGCGACCACGTCCAAGTCTTGGGTGATGGACGTGTAGCTTCCAAAGGTCGCGTCGGCCATGGTTCGCAGTGCTGCTTGGGCACTGTCTTCTTCTTCCGACGACACAACACCGAAGGCGTGGATTGGGTACTTGATCAGCTCAAGTTGGTTTAGCTTGTCCTTGATCTTGCTGGGGTCGTCTTTACCAAAGTGGTCGTCCTTTCCATCGGAGACGAAGATTATCAAGGCCAAACGGTCCTTCTCCGCTGCCTTACGCTCATCCAGGATCTGTAGTACGTCAGTTGCCGTCCACATGTGCATACATGTTAGTTTTGTTCTAGATCGAAAAGACTTGTTGCATATATAATGACTAATGAGTAGTAGTACCTTTGCGGCTATTTCCAGGGGCTCCAAAAACGCCGCCTGACCCCCTGGTTTGAGCCGATCCACCGCATTTTTGACGCTTTGTTGGCCTTCCTCGTCCATCTCCGTAAGTGGTGTCACCTCTTTCACCACGTCACTGAAGGGCACCACGGCGAGGCGGTTTCCGGGGGGTCGTCCACCCACTGCCGCCAGACTCCGGATGGCTTTCGCCATGGCTTCCTTCACCCGTTCCAACCTGTGATTCTCCACGGTGGTGCCGTTGCCGTAGTCCCAGGCCATGCTGCCGCTGATGTCGAGCACCGCGACGACGTCCACCGGGGCGCGTTCGTGCATCTCCGGCGCCGCCTTCACACGCACGGACACCGGAAGGTCGTTGTACCTTTTCTCCCTGGGCATGGACTTCACCATTGTTAAGGTGCTCAACTGCGGCAGGGCGGATGGCTTGGCCTTCACACAGAACATGCGTGAACACATGGAGTTCATTTGTATATAACCTAAGTGATCTACATCTACTACATTTTGTGTAATATATAATAAAGAATTTGCATTGCATGCGTAGATGGAATTGAACATCCATCCATGATCCATGTATAAACCCTCACCGGTCCTGCCATCTCTGCAACTGGCTTCGACATTAGCTGGATCGATCGAGTGTATATAGCCTCCTCGATCCAACTAACTATAAGGTTTCTCTCTTCTCTGTGCTCAATGGTACATGCATGATTTTGAAATAATATATAGACGCATTGGGTGGACGATGTTCGATGGATGGTCGTCATCATCGTAGGACCACCGTCGTGTTGATGCAGCGCTGTCATCATCACGGTATTGCTTTCCGTCGTTTCGTATTCGTATGCGGCCATGCATGCTTGGCCGTGATTCACGTTCATGTGCTAGATTCAAAGATTTAGGCCCACGGCAAATCGGTGATGGAAATAAAAGAGGACGAAATCGATCTGTGATGGGCATCAAGTGTGATACACGGCGTTCTACAATGTTGACCGGCTCGGATGCACTAGTTCACAGGAGCTCTACAGTGGCGTCCGGTATTTTTTTTACTGACGATTTCATTCACCGGCCGCTAGTGCAAATAAAATGGTGGGCCCGAATTAAGAACCGCCAGTGCAAATCATCTAACACTGGCGGTTTTCTTAAGCAAACCACCAGTAAAAATCGAAAATTAACACTGGCGGTTGGCTTAAGGCAACCGCCAGTGTAAACACCATTTACACTAGCGGTTGAGCTAAGTCAACCGCCAGTGTCAAGTTACCATTTTCCCTGGCGGTTGGCTTAAGAAAACCGCCAGTATTAAGTGATTATCACTGGCGGTTCGTTAGGCCAACCGCCAGTGTGAGGTCGGCTATAAATATCCATTCTTCTCCACCCGACCGAACAGTTATTCGCAGCCAGCCGTCATTAGAAGCATTTATGGAGGTCCGGATCTACCAAAATACAAAGGTGTTTTCTTTTTCATTTCTTTGGAGGAGGTTGCTAAGAAAAGTTAGTTTATGTATCTATTGTCTCTATTTAATCAATTTTGCTCAATTTGAGCTACTTTTTGGATCTAGGGTTTGTCAAGAGTTAGAGAGAATGATTGTTAGGTTATTGCCTTTTTTTGTTAAAATTAGGTTATTTAGGATGGTTAGATAGTGTCTCTCCTCTCTCCCTTTTCATAATTACTTCTCAATTTAGGTTATATTAGTTGTTTTCATGAATGGTGTGTGTTCTTGTGTATTCATGTAGGGAGAGCTAGTTTTTTTAAGTTTTTTCTATTTTTTTTAATTATGTTAATTGGATGTCTATATTCAATACTTTCTTAGCACACATTATTCTTCTATTTTTTAAATTATGTTAATAGGTTGTTAATTAGTTTTCTATTTTTTCAATTATGTTAATAGAGTTTAATTGTGTTTTTTAATTTTGTTTTTTATAAATTATGTTTACTAGCTGCAAAATATTCAATCTTTGACACTGAGAATGAGTCTTAACACACATTATTCTTCTAAATTTTAATGAACAAAGGTCTACAAATTGAAAAATACTCAAGTGAACGGTTTTCATCTGTATTTCTTCGAATAAGGTTGCTGAAAAAAAGGTTCTTTAATTAATTAATACCTATAAATAATCATATTTATTTTGCATTGGTCATAATAAATTTATTATATTTTTACAGTTAATGATGGAGAGGCCATTCTGGATATATAATTTATCACGAGTTGATCCATCATACATACCTGAGGTGCAGAGGTTTATCAATGCCGCTAAGATTCATGCTTGGAGGTCAAATACGAAGCACATATATTGTCCATGCATAGACTGCAAGAATGTTATCATATTTGATGACACGAAAGCAATATTTTCTCATCTCGTGTGCCGAGGATTTATGGAGAATTAATTGATTTGGATAAAGCATGGAGAGAGTAGCTTTGCAGCTTACACAACTGGTACTCCTGTGAACATCGGTGTCGAAGGTGCAGATATGCTTGCTGACGGATGTCATTTCATACACGAGAGATAAACACCTTGTCCTCAGAGTGAACATGTTGTGCCTAATGCTGATGGTCCGCCTAATGTTAGTGTTGAGGAAGATGCAGATTTCTTATATGCAATATTGCATAGTCATCTGGATCCATCTATCTTCTTCATGAAAGGTATGGAGGAAATGAGGAAGGCAGCACAAGAGCCTTTTTTTGATGAGTCTAAGGGTTGCACGAAAGATTTCACGACGTTGCGGTCAGTGCTAAAGTTATTGATGGTAAAAACCCGGTATGGTTTGTGCGATGCTGGGTTCGATGCGTTCTTGAGTATTCTCGCAGACATGCTTCCAAAGGAGAATAGAGTTCCTGCTAACACATACTACGCAAAGAAGCTAATCAGTCCGCTTGCAATGGATGTCGAAAAGATCCACGCATGTAGAAACCATTGTATGCTATATCGAGGTGATAAATATGAAGACTTGGATAGTTGTCCTAATTATGGTGCAAGTAGATACAAGACGAATAAAGACTATCGAGAGGAAGATTGTGCCACCTCCATGTCTACGGGAAAGAAGCGAAAGAAGACCCAACAAAAGACCCAACGCACCAGGAAAGATAAAGAAAAAGAAGACTACTACGCGCAGAAGAAGATTCCTGCTGTGGTGATGTGGTACCTTCCCGTGGTTGATCGATTGAGGTGTTTGTTCGCAAACACAGAGGATGGCCAACTTATGAGCTGGCATGCTTCAGATGAGCACAAAAATAATGGAAAGTTGCGACATCCAGCCGATGGCAAGCAATGGCAAGATTTCAATGCCAATCATCCAGAATTTGCTAAGGAGCAAAGAAATGTTAGTTTTGTTCTGAGTATGGACGGAATCAATCCATTTATCGAGAGGAGCAGTAAGCACAGCACATGGCCGGTGATCCTCACCATCTACAACTTTCCGCCGTGGTTGATGAATAAGTGTAAATACCTTATGCTAACCATTCTTATTTCTGGACCTAAACAACCCGGCGTTAACATGGATGTATTTTTGGAGCCGTTAATGCAGAACATGAAAGTATTGTGGGAAACAGGAGTCAAAATATTGGACGAGTACCGCCAAGAAACTTTCACACTGTATGCAATTATTTTTGTAGCTATCAACGATTACCCTGCTCTCTTTATATTATCAGGGCAGTTCAAGGGAAGCTTGGTTGCGTAATCTGCATAGACGGAATCGCTTATGTGTTCCTTGATGCATCAAAGAAGGTAGTGTACATGCGGCACAGACGGTTCTTATCGCAAGGGCACAGGTACCGCTTGCAAAAGATGGATAAGTACTTCGACAATAATGATGAACTGCATTCTACTGCTTCATCAGGTAACAGTAAAGGTCAAAGAGTTTTCAGAATAGTCAGCAACATCAAATTTGTTTTTGGGAAGAAGACAAAAGACGGAAAACCAAGAAACGATGTGAAACCAATTCCAGGGGCTACATTCAAGAAAATATTTTCTTCAAGTATTTGCCATACTGGAAAGAGTTAGACGTACGACACGCGATCGACGGTATGCACGTTCAGAAGAACGTCTTTGAAAGCGTAATTGGCATGTTGTTTGACATAATGAGCAAGACTAAGGATGGACTCAACTCACATATGGACATGGTAAATTTGGGCATAAAAAAGGAATTGCACCCTGCTCTTTTAGAAAATGGAAAGTACCACCTTCCGGCAGCAAGTTACAACATCAACACAGAGGAGCAACATGTAATGTGTGTGTGGTGGAAAAATTTGAAAGTTTCATCTGGATTCTGCTCTAGCATAAGGAGTATTGTATCAATGAAAGACCTTACACTAATCAAATACAACTCACATGATTGTCATGTCATGCTGACTACTTTCCTTCCTGTTGCCATCAGGGTTATAAATCCGGTGTTCTTAAAGATGGCAATCACCAGGTTATGCTACTTTTTCAATAAGGTCTCACAGAAGGTTATTGACCGCGATGAGCTGTCGTCTCTTCAAGAATTCATGGTGGAGACTCTGTCACAGCTTGAGATGTGTTCTCCCATCATTCTTTGATATAATGGTTCACCTTATGACGCACTTGGTGCCGCAAATAGCGGCATTGGGCCCATGTATTTGCATGAGATGTGGACTTATGAGCATTTCATGTCAGTACTGAATGGCTATGTATCAACTCGTGCTCGTCCTAAGGTGTCCATGATAGAAGGGTACTGTATCGAAGAGGCCATTGTTTCCGGTGGCCCATTCTGCAATAGTGTCCTGAAAGACCAGATTGCAATAGGTTTGCCCCCGTCACGACATGAGGGTAGGCTGCATGGAAGTGGGAGGATTGGACGGAAATCTTTTATCTCGTCAGATTACAATGTAGTCCTCGAAGCACACTATAACATCTTGCATTATCTCTCGATAATGGATCCTTTGATCGAGCGACACATGAATGATCTTCGCCAACATAATGGTGGGTACACGGACGATTGGGTCATGCAGGAACACAAGCGTCGGTTCACCGCATGGCTAAGGGAGTAGGATATTTCAGATGGGGAAACATTTGAGGAACAGACCATCAAGAAGCTGTCGTGTGGACCATCACGCCAGGTCACGACATGGCAAACCTACGACATCAGTGGCTTCACGTTTTGTACCAAGTCCAAGGACAAAAAGAGCATGGCACAAAACAGTGGTGTTCGATGCGAGGCCACAGATGATGCAACTAGTGAGATTAGTACATACTTTGGCTTCGTTGAGAACATATGGGAATTAGACTATGGTACATTTCAGATACCTGTGTTTCGATGCCAATGGGTTTAAGACAAACATGTCATAGTGGACAACTATGGGCTCAGAGTTCTTGATCTAAGTAAGGTAGGTTACAAAGATGACCCGTGGATCCTTGCTAACCGTGCCGCACAGGTCTTCTATGCTGAACAAATTCTTTCTAAAAATGAGAAGAAAAGTTTTGACAAGCCGAAGCACATAGTTTTCCCTTGGAAGCAACAAATTCTAGGAGTTAATGGTATAACTGATCTGGAGGATTTTAACCAATTCAGCGATATGTCTCTCTTTGTAGACCATCCAGTGAAAATAAGACACCTTGAGCGAAGCACCCTACAAAGTTCGTTGCCATGGGTACGCCACGATGGACAAGGAAGAACAATAGCTGGCTAGATTCTATGTAATCCATTTCTTTTTCAACATGTATCCAATGCTACCATTTAAGTATTTTAACATGTTTACATTTCTCTATTTTAACATGTTTACATTTCTCTATTTTAACATGTTTATACTTCTCTATTTTAACAAGTTTACACATCTCTATTTTTCCTAAACCCTAGCTAAACCCTAAACCCTAAACCCTAAACCCTTAGCTAAACCCTAAACCCTAAAAAACCTTAAACCCTAACAAAACCATAAACCCTAAAACCCTAAAACCCTAGCTAAACCCTAAACCCTAAACCATGGGTAAACTAATTAAAACCCTAGCTTAATAAAACATAAATACATATTATTGAAATATCAATATTTAAAAATATTTATACTGGCGGTTGACCTAAGTAACCGCCTGTGTAAAAGGTTTACACTGGCGTTTCACATTGTGAACCGCCTATATAAAACAATTTACACAGGCGGTTCCTTACGACAACCGTCAGTATAAATCATTTTAGTATATAATGCGCGCTCCCCATCTGAAATTTCGCTAAGTCCGGAGGAGCCCACAATTTCTTCCCAGATGCCGTCAGGCTGTTGGATATTTTCGTGCCCTCGCAGCAGCCTTGCCCTCGCCGCGCGCATGCCCTAGCCGCTGCTGTGACCTTGCCGTAGCCGTGTGCTCGCCCCACGGCCACGCCCCCATCCCCTGGCCCGCGCGTGCCGCGCCGCCATCATTGTCCATAGCCGCGACGCCGAAGGAGTTGACTGGTAAGCCAGCCAAGCTTCCTCCCTACATGTGCAGGTGATCTGTGTGGTGCGCGCGCGGCAGCGCGAGTGGCGCGGCGGCGAGTGGCATGGTGAAACATCCTTGATTTTCCACAAAGGGAAAATCCACAGAATAAGTTATAATGCGATCAAATCAAAGTTTGATTCCATAACATTATCATATATCAATTGAAATCACAGTCATACAGCGTATGATTACAAGCTTTACAACTTTTACCTCATTTGAGGATACACCTATTACAGGGTTAATCTAGCAGAAGCGTATCTAGTCGTCATCAGAGTTGGTGGAATATGTTGTCGAGTGGAGGCTCCTCCTTCACGGGTATCATCAGTGTCAATCTTGGCACAGCATAGTCTTCATCTCCTGAACCAAACTTGAGCGTAGGTATGAGACCTTCTAATACTTCTTATCTCAATATCTCTGTTAGTCAGGAAATCTGCACACCGCCAGATATGTGCAGGCCATGGTCAGCACCGATGAGCTTTAATGGAAAAGAGAAAACAAAGGATCTGGCGATCCTAACATTTGGCTGTGGTTTGCATCCTAAGCGCATGCAAAGTAATATCAAGTAATAATATCATAATAGTTTATCAAGTTTTAACCCATATCATCAATTCCAATCAATCTATCCCAAATCCATCATCACACCCATACACCACCTCACACACACACCTCACGCTCAGTCGACAGGCCCAACTCCCTCTCGGGTCCTATCTCAACGGCACACTGCCACACTGCCAGAAAATCTTTTGAACGCCTTATTTTCTAAAACAATTTTCAAAACTGGGTTCAGTTTTTCGAATCAAAGCTTCACTCCGTTCGTTAATTTTTAAACAAAATCAGTTTTGGATAATGAGTTGGAAATCATTTCTCATTTTGAAGAGCACGGCTTTCGCAATCGAATTGGTTTTCAAAAACTGCCTTTTGCCAAGGTTGTACTCTTTTAGAAACAAGTTTGAAAAACTTGTTTTGGTTTTGCTAAATTCTTTTGACAAGAGTTTAGAATATCCCTTTTGCAAGCATTTGTTTAATAAATTAGTTGCCATTTATTTTGAGAACAGGGTTTACTTGAAAATAAATTGGAGGTTTGGGTGAAATCAAAGCTTTTTAAGCAAAATCTGGGCCGATGATTTTCCTATTTTTAAATTATTTTGTTAAAGAGTAGAACTTTTGTCTTTTGAAGGAAATTTTGTAACACCATTTGGAAGACAGCGGGTTTTCAAATCATTTGCAAGGAGCTTTTAAATACTTGGTAGGTAGAGCAAAAGAGCCGAAAACATTTTCTTTTGGAAGTTCAGAAGGTTTTGAAATCATTTTTCATTTGAAATGGAGTTGCTTTTTAAATTAGAGAAAAGGAATCTTTTCAATCCCAAGTGGGGAGGCAATTTTGAAGATGCATGGAGTTGAAAATCTGAAATCAATTTTGAAATAGAGTGGTAAAGATATGCTACTTTGGTCCTGTACTTCCAACTGGTGGTCCGGGTTGCTCATTTGAGTTTATAGCTATCTTGGTTTTCAGCTAGCCAGGTTTTGATCCTAGGACCTGTGGGTTATGGGCGGTTCCTGGAGTCTCACGTATGTGAAATAATTCTATAGCATACACTCAGGCAATATAAACGCAAGAATCATAAGATGCATAAGAAGGGAAAAGATCCGGGCAATCAGGCAGCATTACAACTCCTATATGCATAGTGTTGACTTAAGGCGACTCCTAAGCCTTTATAGTCTCACACATCTATCGGTCTAGCGTTGGCAACAAAAGGAAAGTCCACTTCCTATAGGTCAACTTTAAGAATAGGTAAGATCAGTTAGCGGGAGATTTCAAGGTGGGGAGGAGGAATCAGGTGTGAGAATCAAAACTCAAGGCAGGGGAAAAGTGTTTTCACGAATAGTTTTCAGACAGAGTTGTTGGCTCATACACTAGTATCTTGTCCTAATGATCTCGTTCTAAGGTCAAGTATTGCTCTGATACCAACTGAAACATCCTTGATTTTCCACGAAGGGAAAATCCACAGAATGAGTTATAATGCGATCAAATCAAAATTTGATTCCATCACATTATTATATATCAGTTGAAATCACAGTCATACAGTGTATGATTACAAGCTTTACAAGTTTTACCTAATTTGAGGATACACCTATTACAGGATTAATCTAGCAGAAGCGTATCTAGTCGTCATTAGAGTTGGCGGAATATGTTGTCGAGTGGAGGCTCCTCCTTCACAGGTATCATCAGAGTCAATCTTGGCGCAGCATAGTCTTCATTTCCTGAACCAAACTTGAGCATAGGCACGAGACCTTCTAATACTTCTTATCTTAATATCTCTGTTAGTCAGGTAATCTGCACACCGCCAGATATGTGCAGGCCATAGTCAGCACCGATGAGCTTTAGTGGAAAAGAGAAAACAAAGGATCTGGCTATCCTAACATTTGGCTGTGGTTTGCATCCTAGGCGCATGCAAAGTAATATCAAGTAATAATATCATAATAGTTTATCAAGTTTTAACCCATATCATCAATTCCCATCAGTCTATCCCAAATCCATCATCACACCCATACACCACCTCACACACTGTAACACCCTAAAATTTGCTTTATTTAAAGTAGGGACAAATTGATTTATTTATGCAATTGTTTGGCATATTAACCTAGCAAATAATAATTTTTAGCAATTAAAATAAATCATAGGAAGTAGAAACATGATTTGTTGCATCCATGCTGCTCAATGATATTTTTGTTTGATGTGCACTTTATTGAGATTTGGAAATATTCAAATGTATTTGGAAACCTTCCCTCTTCCTTTTTCGCCGCGTGGGCCGAAGGCCACCCGAGCGTCGGCAGTCCGGCCTATCTCCCTCGCAGGCGCTCTTTTTCTTTGGCTGACATGCGGGGCCTGCTGCTCAGAGCCGTCCCCGGGAGTCCGAGCAGGACTCGATGTCCAACCGACCGCCGCCGGAATCCTCGGACGAGTCCGTCCTGAGCACGCCTCCACGGCCCGTAAAAGGAAGCCGCGACCCTCTCCCCTTCCCTCCTACTGGCACTGACGCGTCGGACCACGGCACAGCGCCGTTTCCTTCCTCCGAACAGAGCCCGAACCGAGCACGACCGCCGCCTCCGACCGTATCCTAACCACCGAATCTCCCGAAGTCCAGATCTCCTACGCCTCCCTCGCGCCCCTATATAGGTCGGCCGAGCTCTACCGTCCCTCCACACAAGTTCCCGAGCAAGCCACGCCCTCCAATCTTGCCCTAGCCGCCGCCCCGAGCTCCGCCGTCGCCCCGAGCTCCGCCACCGCCGTCGATTTCTCCTCGGGAAGACTTCTCCGTCGAAATTGGTTGTTCTCCAAGCTTCGCAGCAAGGTCAGGAATCTTTCTGACCCCTCCTCCCTCGGTTTTGTGCACTACAGCCATGATGCCGAGCTTCGCCGCCACCATAGTTCCGCCACCTAGCTCGCCGCACCCTCCCCGAGGTACCTCTGTGGCAACCGAAACCATAGATAGGTTCGGCTTGAACTCCTCTTGCTTCCCGACCAGGTCCCGTGGTGTGCCGAGCTTCCTAACCCCGAAAATGCCGTCCTCGGCCATCTTGCCGGCGAGGAATCGGCTGAGCGCTGCCCGACTCCGGCGACCAGAGCCGCCCCTCTTTTCCCGAGCTACCTGCGCCGTCCACGGCCAATCCAACGGCTCACAGTGAGAGATACCCTTTTCGACCGGCACTTTTGCAAAAGAGCCCCTGAGCTTTTTAATGTTCTGACCCGCGATCCTTTGGCGTATTTCTCAGATTACGCTTTCCTATTTAGAAAACGTATTTCCTCGGTTTTAATTCAAAAAGGCGTTTTCAATATTTACAGATTTGTCACTCAGTTTATTTCGGCCATATTTTATTCGTTTTAGCTCCGATTTGATCCGTTCAAGTCTCGTTAGATTCGTAATTTTGTAATCTATCTAATGATGCTACTGTTACTCATATTTTCAACTTTTAAAATTCGAAGATTAGATTTAATCTATTATTTTCATAACTTTCCCGTTTGAACTCCGATTTTCGTGATCTTTATATCGTTGGAATCGTAGCGACGCGTAGATTATTTTTATACACTTTTCAATCTGTTTTTCTACTATTGGTGTACTGTTTCTAATATAGATCTTGTTTGCTTCGTGTATGATTGCCTCGATGATTGTGTGGTGATTTTATGATCGAGTTCAGACGGTGAGCAATTCGTTGGTGATCAAGAGTACTCGGAGGATCCAAGTTCTCCAGGGCACTTTGATCATGGCAAGTATAGCATGGACCATCCTTGTTGCCTATTCACCTTAATCACTAAATTCATGATGCATGTGTCTACCTTGGCAACCATAGTATTTATTCCTAAGTTCTGATCACTTGATCCTTGTTACCTATGAGATTGCATTTGAGTAGTGATGCTAGCGCTGGATGATGCCATGATCTTATGAACTTGATTAATTAATTATGAGATAAAGATTAAAAGATGCTTTTTAGCAACATGGACTAAGGACTTAACTGTAAGTATGACACCGGGTCTTACAGCGCAACCATGAGGGTTATATGGCTCTGACTTTAGTCAAGTATGAAGTTACTTTCTATTATGTTGTTAATCTTGAAAGGTTCCTTGCCGAGCTGGTTGTTTTGCGGCTCCTGTCTTTGTGTGTACTGCTGCGTGTGTGTGCCACTAGAAGGAGGCCTCTACCACCCCTTGCCATTGCGCCTGGATTGATTAGTGGCATGTTAGGAAGGCTTTTGAAAGACTTCATAGTGTACCCTGCCGCACTTCCTTGGTGAGGTGACATGGGAGTCATGACCCTTGGCATATGGGAATCACGACTCATGGTGAAAGTGTGCAACCTCTGCAGAGTGTAAAACTGATATATCAGCCGCGCTCACGGTCACGAGCGGCCTTGGACGTCTTACAGGAACTTAACTAATTTAATATTGATTTATTTTGAAGTTTCTATTGATGTTTATTCCATATTAATTATCATGTTTATATGATCATGCAAATCTTGTTCCTTGGAATATTCTATTGCTGCTATTGCTAAAATATGATCAATTAAAAGCAACCGCTGTCAAACCAGTGTCAAGCCTTATTTGAGCCTCATAAACCCATGTTATTCTTGTTGAGTACGACATGTACTTACGCTTGCTTTATTTTTCATATTTGGATAAAAATCCCGGATGGGTAACAGATGATTATGATGATTCTTCTGAGGATTACTAGGATTGTGGTTCACCAGTCAACTACTTCCCTGTGAATTGAAGCTTCCGCGAGAGATTATAATTATTAGTCCGCTGCTATTTATGTAAAGACTCTGTGATATTATTCGTTATATATTGAACCTTGTGATGGTACTATGTAATTTGTCGCTTATGTGTGTGATTGATCTCTGGGCGCACATAAGTTGGTGTATTCAATTTTATCCTTAAAATTGGGTGTGACAGATTGGTATCAGAGCATAAGTTGACTGTAGGACGCAAACCTAGAAATTCTAGAGATGTTTTTCTCACCTTATTCATGCTTTCCACCTTAACTTGCTAACTGCTAAA
This sequence comes from Eremochloa ophiuroides, assembly GCA_038502445.1. NCBI lineage: Eukaryota > Viridiplantae > Streptophyta > Magnoliopsida > Poales > Poaceae > Eremochloa > Eremochloa ophiuroides. The sequence continues at coordinate 2,797,564 of JAHLJS010000009.1, read as the reverse complement.
ATTTGTATGCTTCCCTTACCCTTATTCCATTATAAAAATATTCAGTCTATTCTAATTCTAACTTTGTCTTGATCTATATTGGAGAAGATGGTTCGTGGTCGCAAAACTGCACGCATGAGCACCGGAGGTTACTACCCACCGCGAGCTTTGGACATTCCAGCTGAAGACGACGTGGTGATCGCCCCGGAAAATGAAAGTGAAGAGGAAGCTATGTACATGGAAGATGTTGAAGAGATCCTTCCGTCGCCGACGCCTGCTACTCCGTCACCTCCATCGCCTGTTGCACCATCCGCACCCGAAGCCCCCGCCAGAGGTGAACCGCCCAGGAGGATGGGATGGATCCAGGAGGAATATACTAAGTATCCAAAAGAAGATGCATTTTTCCACACAATGCTCGTCAACATGCTGACCCTCTACTACGCCGACCTGCAACCTACTCTCAACTACTATAGCATGGAGCACACGCATCCTCTACGAGACACCTACTGGACCACAGAGTTGAATATCAAGGTTTAGGATGCACAGCATAGAGCCTACAAGACGAAATCTGTTCACAAGAGCGCCGCTCCACGTGGGACCGTGGAAGAGAGCATGGAAGATGCCGCTACTCATGCCTACCTCTACTACCATGGTCGCCGCTATGAAGATATGGAAGGAGATGTCCATAGATTCTACCCTCGCGTGGTGACTAAAGAAGGTGACGTCACTATGGCTATGCCCGAAGTGGATCAGCCCGCTCTTAGAGCTCTAGCAAGATTATCTTGGGCACTTCTGGGAAGAGTCCATGGTTTGGAACGCGATTTGGCAAGAGTTAAGAGTGCCAACACACAAGCAGATCAAGAGATTGATGGATATCGAGCAAGACTCAACCAACCAAAGCTATTCCAGGAGATTCCCACACCTCCACCATTCAAGGATTCCGCTCCATAGGGTTAGGAAAATTCCCTTAGCAATAAGAGACGCTAGTAGCGCTAAGTTGGGTCGAGTCGAGTCTTGTGTGCGTATGAAACTCTATGTGTTAGTTGCTTTGTTCTTATGAAATATTTGTGATTTGGTTCTTTGTAATGAGTGCTGAGAATTGTGGGCATGACTACAACTCTCTTAGTTAGGGTCTAAGATTTGAGAAGAATTGAAGCAATAGTTGTTTTGGTTAAATCTGTGTTTCACCAAATCTGTTTTTCAGACCTCTCTGTCTTGTTAATTATTCTTAATTAATTTCGTAATTTCAAAAATTATGACAATTTAATGGGGAACAGTAGACTTCCAGACCTTTTTCATTGCCACAAGAATCAAGTTAATATCCATTATGGTTTGAGAGATGTAACTATTGCAAATTGAAGTTTCTGCGCAGTCTGGCAGCCTGGACAGTTTCTGTTCGTGTCTGTTTTTGGTTAATTTAACTTCCGAATCGGGAGAAGTGATCAACATGGAAGTTGTAGAAAATTTTCTGATCTTTCCAACGGTATAGAGAAAGTCTCTGTTTGATTTCGGAAACTCCAGATATGATCGTTTTTCTTCTCTGCTGTTATCGGATCTCGCCCAGAAAATTCAGATTCGTTATTCATAAGTGATTGCATAATGGTAAAAATACTAAAACTCATTTATGTGTTGAAACACAGATGGCCGGTAACAGGAGGAATGCCAATCTACCACCACCACCGCAACCTAGCATTCAAGACCTCATCGCTTCGCAGAACCAGCTGATGCAAACTATGATGCAATTCATTCAGCGCCAACCAGCTGGAGGACCGCAGCCTGTTCCAGCTCCTGCTAGAGATAAGCGAGGAGAATTTCTGAAGGGTCGTCCACCTGTGTTCAACCATGCCGCTGACCCGCTAGATGCTGATGACTGGCTTCGCGCTGTGGAGAGGCAACTCAACATTGCGCAGTGCAACGATCAAGAGAAGGTGTTATATGCATCTGGACAGTTGCAAGGAGCTGCTCAAGACTAGTGGGAATCATTCCTGTATGGTCGTCCCAACAATGCACCTGCTATCACCTGGCAAGAGTTTTGTGAAAACTTCAGGTCATATCATATCCCTGAAGGTCTGATCGAGTTGAAGCAGGCAGAGTTCAGATCTCTGAAGCAAGGACGGATGTCTGTGCCAGAATTCCGTGATCATTTTGTTCAATTGTCACGGTATGCTCCTGACGATGTTGCTAATGACAAGGACAAGCAACGTCTCTTCCTCAAGGGACTTCATGATAGATTGCAACTCCAACTCATGACAACCACCTACCCCAATTTCCAAGAGCTTGTGAACTGCGCTATCGTGATTGACAACAAGCGCCAGGAGATGGCTGATAACAAGAGGAAGAAGCAAGGACCAGGTTTTTCCAGGAACAACCGTCAGCGTCCCAATACCGCGCAGCAAAAATTTCAGCAGAAACACCAGGGGCCATCCAACCAGTGGAACCAAGGGGGATCTAGTCAGTGGAACCGTAATCAGAACCAACCTCGTTCCCCCTATCCTCAGCAGCAGTAGAAGACTCCCTCTCAAACACCCTAGCAAGCTACCCCGAGTAAGACTCCCATGAGGACTAATACACCGGGCACCCCCAATAAGTGTTTTGGTTGTGGAGAAACTGGACACCTCTCCTACAACTGCCCCAAGAAGCAGAACCAGCAGACTCCCCAGGGGAGCAACCCAAAGAGCAGATACCAGCCACCATCTAATCAAGGAAGGGTGAATCATGTGTCCACAGAGACAGCTCAGGAAGCACCAGAAGTTATGATGGGTACGTTCAGCGTCAACTCCATCCTCGCTACTGTTCTTTTTGATTCCGGTGCTTCGCATTCTTTCGTATCACAAAGTTTTGTTAGAGTACGGAGTATACCACTTTTAGCTCTACAAAACCCAATATTAGTAAATTCACCGGGTGGGGCTATGCAAGCTCAATATTACTGTCCTTCGGTTAATATTGCTCTAAGGAGGGTAGACTTTAAAGTGAACCTTACCGTAATAAGAACAGCTGGGATTGATGTCATATTGGGTCTGGATTGGATGAAGAAAAATAAGGCAGTCATTCAGTGTGAGGAGAAGGTCGTTGTGTTAACTACGCCTAAAGGAGACAAAGTCAGTGTTGATGTAGTAATGCAACCACCACCTGCAGCGACAGTTAATCAACTCCAGGAGGATGACAGCCAGGTAGATCACGTTGTGGATGAGTTTCCGGACGTATTCCCTGATGAATTGCCAGGTATGCCACCCGACCGCGACATTGAATTTATTATTGAATTGTTGCCTAGAACTGCACCCATAGCTAAGCGTCCATATAGAATGGGAGTAAATGAGTTAGAAGAACTTAAGAAACAAATTAAAGAATTATTAGACAAAGGTTTTATTCGGCCTAGTTCTTCACCTTGGGGAGCACCAGTTATTTTTGTTGATAAGAAAGATGGAAGTCAGCGGATGTGTGTGGATTATCGGTCACTTAATGAGGTTACTATCAAGAATAAATATCCATTGCCTAGAATTGATGATTTGTTTGACCAATTGAGAGGAGCCTGTGTATTTTCCAAGATTGATCTTCGTTCCGGTTACCATCAACTAAAAATTCGTGCTACAGATATACCTAAGACAGCTTTTACTACACGGTATGGATTATATGAGTACACCGTGATGTCCTTTGGATTGACCAATGCACCTGCCTACTTTATGTATCTAGTGAATAAAGTGTTTATGGAGTACCTAGACAAGTTTGTTGTGGTATTTATTGATGATATTTTAATTTACTCGAAAAATAAGGAGGAACATGCTGAACACTTAAGATTGGTGCTACAAAAATTACGAGAGCATAAGTTGTATGCTAAGCGGAGCAAGTGTGAATTTTGGTTAAAGGAAGTTGCCTTTCTTGGTCATATTGTCTCCAATGGTGGTATAGCGGTTGATCCTAGCAAAGTAGAAGATGTTCTGAATTGGAAGCCACCAACAACTGTTAGCGAGATTCGTAGTTTTCTGGGATTAGCAGGGTATTACAGGAGATTTATTGAAGGGTTCTCAAAGCTTGCTAAGCCTATGACTGCTTTATTAGAAAAGAATGCTAAGTTTGTCTGGTCGGAAAAATGTCAAAAGAAATTTGAAGAATTGAAGAAAAGATTAACCACAGCCCCCGTGTTGACTTTGCCGGATTTGAGCAAGAGATTTGCTATATATTGCGATGCATCTCGTCAAGGCTTGGGTTGTGTTCTTATGCAAGAAGGAAGAGTTGTGGCCTATGCGTCAAGACAGCTGAGGAAACATGAATTGAATTATCCTACTCATGACCTTGAGTTAGCTGCAGTTGTGCATTCGTTAAAAATTTAGAGACACTATATTATTGGGCAAAAGTGTGATATCTACACCGACCACAAGAGATTGAAATATATTTTTACTCAGTCAGATCTGAATTTGAGGCAACGTCGTTGGTTAGAGTTGATCAAGGATTATGATTTGGAGGTACATTATCATCCGGGAAAAGCGAATGTTGTCGCTGATGCCCTTAGTAGAAAGAGCTATGCTAATGAGATGCGAGTAACGCCTATGCCAGAGGAGCTATGTGCTGAATTTGAGCGTCTCAATTTAAGTTTGGTTACTAATGCTATGGAGATAGTGGTTGAACCTACACTAGAACAGGATATACGCAAAGGGCAGCTGGAAGATGAGAAGCTCAGAGAGATAGCTGAAAATGTAGTGGTTGGTAAGTCATCCGGATTTAAAATAGATGAACAGGGTACTCTATGGTTTGGAAAAAGGTTGTGTGTACCCGAGATAAGATCTATTCACGACGCGATACTCCGAGAAGCTCATGACTCAGCCTACTCCATACATCCCGGCAGCACAAAAATGTATTTAGATCTTAAAGAAAGGTATTGGTGGGTTGGACTTAAAAGAGATGTGGCAGAATATGTAGCAATATGTGACACCTGTCAGAGAGTTAAAGCCGAGCATCAGAGGCCTGCAGGTTTGCTACAACCTATAAAGATACCTGAATGGAAGTGGGATGAAGTTGGTATGGATTTCATAGTTGGTTTGCCACGTACTCAGTCAGGGTATGATTCTATTTGGGTAATTGTTGATCGTTTAACTAAAGTTGCTCACTTTATACCGGTTAAGACTACCTATGCCGGAGCAAAGCTAGCTGAATTATATATGGCAAGAATTGTGTGTCTACATGGGGTTCCTAAGAAAATTGTGTCTGACAGAGGTACTCAATTCACGTCTCACTTTTGGAAGAAAATACATGAATCTTTGGGAACTGAGCTGAATTTTAGTACGGCCTATCACCCTCAGACAGATGGACAAACAGAAAGGACCAATCAAATATTAGAAGACATGTTGAGAGCCTGTGCATTGCAAAAGGGTGATAGTTGGGATAAGAGTTTGCCATATGCAGAGTTCTCTTATAATAATAGTTACCAAAAGAGTCTCAAGATGGCACCGTTCGAGGCTTTGTATGGTCGTAAATGTAGAACACCTTTATTTTGGAACCATGTTGAGAGATGCAGAGGAACAAGTTGCGAAAATTAGAGAAAACTTGAGAGTGGCTCAGTCGCGACAAAAGAGCTATGCAGACACAAGAAGAAGAGAACTGACATTTGAAGTGGGAGATTATGTCTACCTGAAAGTGTCACCTATGCGAGGTGTAAAAAGGTTCAATATGAAAGGTAAATTGGCACCGAGGTATATTGGCCCACTCAAGATTCTAGCAAGACGCGGAGAAGTAGCTTATCAGCTAGAACTACCCAAAAGTTTGTCGGGTGTTCATGATGTGTTTCATATATCCCAACTTAGAAAGTGTTTGCGAGTGCCCGAAGAGCAAATACCATTGGAGGAATTGGTTGTTAAAGAAGATCTCACATATGAAGAATACCCAATTAAAATATTGGAAACAGCAGAGCGAGTCACAAAGAGCAGAGTTATAAAAATGTGCAAGGTTCAGTGGAATCGGTATACAGAGGATGAGGCAACCTGGGAAAGAGAGGAAGAATTGAGAAAGTCATATCCCCAACTTTTTGAGTAAGCTAATCTAATCTCGAGGACGAGATTAATTTTAAGGGGGTAGAATTGTAACACCCTAAAATTTTCTTTATTTAAAGTAGGGACAAATTGATTTATTTATGCAATTGTTTGGCATATTAACCTAGCAAATAATAATTTTTAGCAATTAAAATAAATCATAGGAAGTAGAAACATGATTTGTTGCATCCATGCTGCTCAATGATATTTTTGTTTGATGTGCACTTTATTGAGATTTGGAAATATTCAAATGTATTTGGAAACCTTCCCTCTTCCTTTTTCGCCGCGTGGGCCGAAGGCCACCCGAGCGTCGGCAGTCCGGCCTATCTCCCTCGCAGGCGCTCTTTTTCTTTGGCTGCCATGCGGGGCCTGCTGCTCAGAGCCGTCCCCGGGAGTCCGAGCAGGACTCGATGTCCAACCGACCGCCGTCGGAATCCTCGGACGAGTCCGTCCTGAGCACGCCTCCACGGCCCGTAAAAGGAAGCCGCGACCCTCTCCCCTTCCCTCCTACTGGCACTGACGCGTCGGACCACGGCACAGCGCCGTTTCCTTCCTCTGAACAGAGCCCGAACCGAGCACGACCGCCGCCTCCGACCGTATCCTAACCACCGAATCTCCCGAAGTCCGGATCTCCTACGCCTCCCTCGCGCCCCTATATAGGTCGGCCGAGCTCTGCCGTCCCTCCCCACAAGTTCCCGAGCAAGCCACGCCCTCCAATCTTGCCCTAGCCGCCGCCCCGAGCTCCGCCACCGCCGTCGATTTCTCCTCGGGAAGACTTCTCCGTCGAAATTGGTTGTTCTCCAAGCTTCGCAGCAAGGTCAGGAATCTTTCCGACCCCTCCTCCCTCAGTTTTGTGCACTACAGCCATGATGCCGAGCTTCGCCGCCACCATAGTTCCGCCACCTAGCTCGCCGCACCCTCCCCGAGCTACCTCTGTGGCAACCGAAACCATAGATAGGTTCGGCTTGAACTCCTCTTGCTTCCCGACCAGGTCCCGAGGTGTGCCGAGCTTCCTAGCCCCGAAAACGCCGTCCTCGGCCATCTTGCCGGCGAGGAATCGGCCGAGCGCCGCCCGACTCCGGCGACCAGAGCCGCCCCTCTTTTCCCGAGCTACCTGCGCCGTCCACGGCCGATCCAACGGCTCACAGTGAGAGATACCCTTTTCGACCGGCACTTTTGCAAAAGAGCCCCTGAGCTTTTTAATGTTCTGACCCACGATCCTTTGGCGTATTTCTCAGATTACGCTTTCCTATTTAGAAAACGTATTTCCTCGGTTTTAATTCAAAAAGGCGTTTTCAATATTTACAGATTTGTCACTCAGTTTATTTTGGCCATATTTTATTCGTTTTAGCTCCGATTTGATCCATTCAAGTCTCGTTAGATTCGTAATTTTGTAATCTATCTAATGATGCTACTGTTACTCATATTTTTAACTTTTAAAATTCGAAGATTAGATTTAATCTATTATTTTATTAAAGTAAAACTTGTTTATTTCATAACTTTCCTGTTTGAACTCCGATTTTCGTGATCTTTATATCGTTGGAATCGTAGCGACGCGTAGATTATTTTTATACACTTTTCAATCTGTTTTTCTACTGTTGGTGTACTGTTTCTAATATAGATCTTGTTTGCTTCGTGTATGATTGCCTCGATGATTGTGTGGTGATTTTATGATCGAGTTCAGACGGTGAGCAATTCGTTGGTGATCAAGAGTACTCGGAGGATCCAAGTTCTCCAGAGCACTTTGATCAAGGCAAGTATAGCATGGACCATCCTTGTTGCCTATTCACCTTAATCACTAAATTCATGATGCATGTGTCTACCTTGGCAACCATAGTATTTATTCCTAAGTTCTGATCACTTGATCCTTGTTACCTATGAGATTGCATTTGAGTAGTGATGCTAGCGCTGGATGATGCCATGATCTTATGAACTTGATTAATTAATTATGAGATAAAGATTAAAAGATGCTTTTTAGCAACATGGACTAAGGACTTAACTGTAAGTATGACACTGGGTCTTACAGCGCAACCATGAGGGTTATATGGCTCTGACTTTAGTCAAATATGAAGTTACTTTCTATTATGTTGTTAATCTTGAAAGGTTCCTTGCCGAGCTGGTTGTTTTGCGGCTCCTGTCTTTGTGTGTACTGCTGCGTGTGTGTGCCACTAGAAGGAGGGCTCTACCACCCCTTGCCATTGCGCCTGGATTGATTAGTGGCATGTTAGGAAGGCTTTTGAAAGACTTCATAGTGTACCCTGCCGCACTTCCTTGGTGAGGTGACATGGGAGTCATGACCCTTGGCATATGGGAATCACGACTCATGGTGAAAGTGTGCAACCTCTGCAGAGTGTAAAACTGATATATCAGCCGCGCTCATAGTCACGAGCGGCCTTGGACGTCTTACAGGAACTTAACTAATTTAATATTGATTTATTTTGAAGTTTCTGTTGATGTTTATTCCATATTAATTATCATGTTTATATGATCATGCAAATCTTGTTCCTTGGAATATTCTATTGCTGCTACTCAAATTGCTAAAATATGATCAATTAAAAGCAACCGCTGTCAAACCAGTGTCAAGCCTTATTTGAGCCTCATAAACCCATGTTATTCTTGTTGAGTACGACATGTACTTACGCTTGCTTTATTTTTCATATTTGGATAAAAATCCCAGATGGGTAACAGATGATTATGATGATTCTTCTAAGGATTACTAGGATTGTGGTTCACCAGTCAACTACTTCCCTGTGAATTGGAGCTTCCGCGAGAGATTATAATTATTAGTCCGCTGCTATTTATGTAAAGACTCTGTGATATTATTCGTTATATATTGAACCTTGTGATGGTACTATGTAATTTGTCGCTTATGTGTGTGATTGATCTCTTGGCGCACATAAGTTGGTGCATTCAATTTTATCCTTAAAATTGGGTGTGACACACACACACACACACACCTCACGCTCAGTCGACAGGCCCAACTCCCTCTCGGGTCCTGTCTCAACGGCACACTGCCACACCGGGCACACTGCCGGACAATCATTAACCAGGGGGAGAAAAGAATATCGCTCTCTACACTAGTCAGAGCTTCACAGGAAAGGTCCATAGCCGACGAATGAGCATATGTATCGATCGATCAACCATAACACTCTGCAGAGGTTTTACCACTCACAAGATTAGCCATCATCGATGATGTACAATCATCTAGGCAGAATACCGGGTGCTTGCTTGCCTAGGTCAATGCCACCCTACCACTCAGCCCTGGGTAACTTCGGGCACAAACCGAAACGCTGAGACTGGGAGACGCAGTACCGGGCCCAATCAGTGGTACTACGCATCTAAAACGGTGCGGGAACTTCCTGCATCCGCCACCGCCCACCCGATCTCCTTACAACCTAGCAGTAGTGGCACCGCCCTACCAAGTAGTCCACCGGTTCCCCGCCCATTGAAGACGAGTGAGCAGTAAAGGATTCCCATGAACCTGGTGCTAGTCCTTCCTAAGTTTGACCAAGCAGGCATCTTCTCTTAGGGGATACTCTCCCCGTGCCATCACAGCACCTCCTTTCACAGGTTTCAAACCACGCAGGCTATCCATCCTGGAACCTCCTCATAAACCATTACCCGCCACAGGTATCTCTCGTGGGAATGCCCAGATGCAACTCCCGGCAAGACTTGCTTACACAGCTCGTCGTGTATCCCACTTGGTCGACTCGACCCTCACCACACACCTAAGACACACGCAGCACGCTCATAGTCCACCAGTCTGGCATCCCAAACCAAACCATCCCCAGAGGTTCACCACCAGCATCACATCATAGATACAATGCGAGTGGAGTTAATACATATGGTGATGTAACATGCAAGCAAGCAGGTAGATAGAAATATATAAAAGAGCGTGTGCGTGAAGCTGAGTAGCATAGTAGAGTGGTTTGCAAGCAGTGTAATAATGGCTTAGGTAGTTGCATGCATCATATACTAGCAAAAGGAGTAAAGATAAAGCGCTAGCAATTCTAGATACGCAATGTCTAATAGGATTCTCTAAAAGAAGGTGCTGCCATGACACCTGCGTTGTCGAGGAAGTAGTGGTATGAGCACTCCTCAGTTAGTGTAGTCGTTTTGCTGGGCCACCTCCTCCAGGGTGACTTCTCTCCACGGTTCCTGTCGTCGTCCATGCTCTCCTCCTCCAGCGGGTCTCAACCCGATCGTCGCTAATCCGGAAACGACTACTCTGTGAAGCAATACAAGGCAAGAAAACACCCAATACTCCAAAAGATGATGGGACACGGGAAGATCCACAAATACTGGAGAAATAATAAAAGGTACCCCACTTGGCCCTCTCGGCGTATGTCCAATTTCATCGGGCCAAAGAAGAATTAAGAGTGGGGTTTGCTTTGCACAAGCTTATGTCACGGCCAAGCCAATATGGCTTTATAATAAATGGTTTAGGCTAGAGCTGATCCATAGCAAACACCACGGCTCACATTCTTCCGATCCGAACGCTACGAAGAAGACGGGGATCGGAGGACGGCCGATTAGAAGGGAAGAACAAGGAATTACCAACAATAAATGTTGCACAAAAATTAGTGCGAGTGTTTAATCCTCTTGTAGGGTACCAAGGCTGTGATCCAAATGGGTACAATCATACAAGTGCTTAAACACCCAGAATCAAGAGAGGGAGAGAGAGGAGTTAGCTAGGCACATCCATATCATATTCTCAGTCACACCTTCAGTGAGATGGTTTTAAGCGGTCAATCGAGTCGACTCGCATAGATCCAAGATCTTGATATAGACCATAGCTTTGCTAACTAAAAAGGGTTAGTCCGGTCTTTGATCCAATCACCATGGGTAAGACAGGATCGAACAGAGCGGGCTATACGGGAACAAAAGAACAAGAAACATAATAAGGCAGTGGTCTACTTCTTCCAACACGCACGCCATGGAATAGACGGGGCGTCAAAAGAGAGTGACACGTAAAAGAAGCAAGTGCGCAAACCACTCATAGAGTACCACGACCTGGGTGCACTGGCACTAAGTCATCTCTCAGATTTGTAGCGGTGCGGTTGTCACCGTGGAATCAAAGAAATGCAGCGGTCGCACAGGGTACAAGCATATGAGGGCTTGGGCACGAAGAATCAAAGAACGGCACACGGGGTATAGTTCCATGGTCATGGCGAGGCATGCTCGCGGCCACAAGCTACACCAACGAGGGGTTGAGTTACACCCGGCATTACGGTCATGGCAGGACGGATCCCACGATCGCAACGTCCGAAGGAGGTACGATCCCTCAGCCAGCTCGAAGGCACGGCACACAGACAGACAACAAGAACAACCAACAATAAGAACCAATGACATGACCAAAAGACAACACAACTCTACAAGACAGTGGAGTAGCACAATTCCATAGCTCGAAGATGGACAGATCCTGTATTACAGATACACGTACAGACAGAGTGTAAAGATAGGGTACAACAGATAGATCATAAGGATAGGGTACAACAGATATATGAATGGACAGATTGTAAGGATAGGGTACAATATGGTGGATAGGTGTACAAGAAGTAAGAGAAGGGGCTCTTCATTAGACCATCATCGTATTTCAATTTGGCTTTCTAACCGTCCAACATCATCTATAGACTGGGCTTTCCAACAGTCCAGCAGCATCTATCAATTGGGTTCTCCAACAGTCCAACATCTTCTACAGGGCCTCAAGATCTAGCAACGGGGTTACGGCATGAAGGCCGGACAAGGTCGGTGTCAAAGGAAGCGGCGAGGCTTGTTGTTGCACGTTTCGGCTCCTCTCGGCCAGCTGCTGGTAGGTTCTGGCCGTCTATGGCTTGCTATTGGCTAGCTGCGGCTAGCCATGGCCTGCTGCTTGCTGGCCGCGGCTGGTCGGGTGGGGCTTTGGCTGGCCGAATGAGGCTGGCCGAAGACTGGCTGGAGGTGGTGTCAAGTGGCCAGGAAGCGGCGGAGCATGGCTGGGTTCCCAACAAGGCATGGCATCTCAGCACGAAGGCCGATGTCAAATGGCAAGTTGTACGCGACGGCGATGCCCGTCATGGTTGAGTACTGCAACGCGCGGGAACGCCGTCAAGATGTCGGCGCCCCGGGTGCACGCGACGGCGATGCCCGTCATGGTTGTTCCAAGCGTTCATAGTCTATCATCTGGTTGGCTGGGTTTAGTCCGGTGTGTGTGAGTGCCACAAAAGATCATAGGGAGTGCGTGTACGTGCATCGTGCCTACTAACATCAGCTTCACACAGTCGACGAGGTCCCTGCAGAAAACACGGCTCGAAGGCCGGACACATGGAGGGATCATCAGCCTTGGGCCGACAGCAGATAGGTAGGGGGTGAAGGCGGAAGGTTCATCGGCATCTCGCCGGCAGCAGGGGTTGGAAGGGCCGGGTCTTTGGTCAGCTCACTGTGGGCTTGCGGACAGTAGGTCGCTTGACGCGGGTCGGGCTTGTTGCTGGCAGCGTGCGAACGGGTTGGGCTCCGACGACGGGTTCCATAGGGTGGCCGCTTTCCTGCAGCAGTGTAGATAATGGCACGAAGGCCGGGTATCAAACACGGGCTTCACAGTGATGCGATGAAAGGAGAAATGAAGGCTTGGCTTCAGCAGCTCACCGGCATCAGTGGAGAGGCTTTGGTCCCGGCGTGGCATGGCAGCAGGTGCTGCGGTGTGGTCGCGGCCGATCGGTGTGGCTTGCCGCCTTCCTGCGCAGTGAAACAGACGGCACGAAGGCCAGTCTTAGCACGATGGTGATGGGAAAGGAAGGAAAACAGGGGCTTGGTCCCTGCGAGCTCACCGGCAGGGGAAGATGGCAGCCCCAGAGAGGAAGGAGATGGCAAGGTCACTGTTGTAAGGTGGTCTGCTCTCCTGCACAGTGAGGATCAGCGGCACGAAGGCCATTTCAGATATGCACGATGGCAGCAGAGAAGGAAAAAGGGGGCTTAGCTTTGGTGCTCACCAGCGAGTTCGTGGGTTCATCGTGGTCGCGGTTCCTGCTGCAGTGGCTTCGCGGGCATGTCATGGTGGGGTGGAGCCGAGGCCGGCTTGTCGTCGCGGCGAGGGAGAGCGCGTCCGCTGCCACGGAGACGGGCAACGTGGCCACACGCAGTCGTGGCGGTGGCGCGGCCGGATGCGGTGCTGCTATGTCGTGGCCGGCTCGGCCGGTTGCGCTCGGTGCAGGGGACGACGAGGGCGAGGCCGTCGAGGTGGTGGTCGTCAGCGGCCACGACGCGACGCGGCGGGTCTCCGGCCGTGGTGACCGCGCTCACGGCCATAGCCATTCACGGCCCGTGTCAGGAAGCAGAGGTGACGGCGTGGAGGCGAGTTTGGGATGACTGCGTGGTGGTTAGGTCGCGGTCGCAGCCGTAGCGGTGCTCGCCGTGGCGCGTGTCCCCGGCTCGACGTAGTGGCGCTACTGTCGCGGTCACGGCCGGGGCGGCTCGTCCAGTGCGCAGGGGCAACGACGGGGCGGCCGTGAGCGGCTTCGGGGAAGAGGACGGGGGAGAATGGCGTGGTGGCGGTGGCTTTGCGAGGAAGAAGAGGAACAGGAGCACGGCGACTGCGGCTTCGCTTTATACCCGCGCGGCTAGGGTTCGAGGAGGTGTCGTTCATCCTCGACGTCCGTGCAAGCTCCAAGACGCGTGGCGAGCATCCGTCGGCACGGAAGCCGAGGCAGCATTGCGGGTGGCGTACGGGGCACGCGCGGGCCGCGCGGCCTGGCGGCGGCGGCGGCTCCTTGGGAGCGGCTGCTTCGTTCTAGGGTTTCATGGGGGGTCATGGGGGGCGCGGCTGAGTGGGCTAGGTGGGCCGAGGCGGGTGGCGGATGGGCCGCGCAGTTGCGCGCGCTGGGGTGGGCCGCGGTAGCTGGGCTGTGCGGTTAGCAGGAAAGGGTGGGGTGTACGGGCCGTGTGTGTGGGTGAGGGAGAGGCCGAGCTGGGCTGGTCTGGGGTGGGTAGAAGGGATGGTGGGCTGGTTTAGAGAGGGGTCTTTTCCTCTTATTATTTCCTATGGAATTTGATCCAAAAGTTTCCGAAAAGGATTTAGTCGTATTTGGGGAAAAATTGGGAATTGAAATTGATATAGGTCCACTGGAATTTTGAAAGAGGGATTCAAATGAGGTTTGCGATGGAATCAATAGGTGGGGAGGATAATGAGGGTTTCCCCAGGTGAAAAGGGATGACAAGGATTCATTTGATAGCGAATGGTGGATTCCAGATCAAGGAGTCAGAAGGATATTCAAGAGGGATCAAGAAAAGTTGCTATGGAGTCGTGCTCTTCGACGGATAACCCTAGACCAACTATAGAACTCCAACAAACTCCTACAAGCAATCTTTATTTGAATGCAACGGTTATTAGTGGGTTAGTCCCGGTTTTAACCTAGAACTACATGCTCCATACACATTACGAGAAAAATTTTAGAAAGTTCGGATTTTTGGTTATTGGAAAAAAAACTGGGTTGTTACACACGGCGGCGAGGTCGCTGGTGAGGTGGATCTTCCCTGCTCCAGTGGCTCCGGTGGCGTCGGCGGTGGACGCGTGGTGGCGGGAGCGGTAGCGGCCGTGCCCTCATCGGCGGCAGGCGAGCGGCGGCGGCGCGTGTGCTAGCTAGCTAGTGGGCCGGCATGGCTAGTGGGCCGGCATGCTAGCTAGTGGGTTTACTTTTTTAAAAAATTATGTTTTGTATTTATGTTTTAGTTTACTTTAGGGTTTTATTTTAATTAGTTTTTTGTTTAATGTTTTATTAGATTTTTAGTTTAATAGTTTAATTAGGATTTTAGTTTAAATAAAATAGGTTTTCATATTGTTTAATTAGGATTTAATTCTTTAGTTAGGTTTATTTAAGATTTTGGTTTAGGGTTTAGTTTAGGTTTTGTTTTAATTAGGGTTTAGGTTTTGTTTCAATATAGGTTATTTTATTTTAATTTAGCACCCGTTTTTGTTATGCCCTTAGAGTTTTGTTATATGTGTATTTCAATATATGTGATATATATGTGATATGTGTATTTCAATTCCTCCAATTCTAAGGAAACAAATGGGCGACCCTACTACATGGTCATAAATGTGTATTTCATGCTTATATATGTGTTTATATGCAAATTGAGAGGTATTAATTCGTATTTCATGTTAGATTACCGCGATGACGACTTCACCATCAGAGTCGTCTCAACATAACGAGCCGAGTGAGCAACAATATCGAAGTCCAAGTGATTCGTGTCCCAGCGTAGATAGAAAGGCTCATCGTGAAATGGAGCGCGACCCTACTTACGATCCGAGAAGAAGAGGTAACATACACGGAGTTCAACGAATCCCTTCACACACTATCTATATATGATAGTTGTCAAAGAAGTTTGTTCTGCCTCGGGGTTCAGAGGAACTCGTAAAGGGTTATGCAATGAGGCAGTTGGCTATCACGTTTCGCAAATGGAGGTCCAAATTGAATAGCAAGTATGTGAAGACAGGGTTGGACCCCACCAGCAAGTACAACATTACAGAAGGTCAGTGGGCGGTTTTCAAAGAGCAGAAGACTAACCCAGAATTCTTGGCCCGGAGCCAAGCGAACTTAGCACTTGCTAAGAAGAACAAGTACCACCACCACCTTGGCACAGGTGGTTACAAGCGGCAAGTTCCCAAATGGAGGGAAGAAGAGGCTGCGAAGAAGGCAGCAGGGTTGCCAGTGTTGTCTGAGCAACTTGGCGACAGGAGCACGAACTGGCTTCGTGCTCGCAAACCAAGAGAAATATCTGAGTCAAGTATATCATTTGCTGATCCAATGGTTGAAGAAGCTGCGAAGAGTATTTATGAGGCAGCAGCTCATGTGAAGGAAGGAAGTACCAAGCCACAAAGGGAGCAGGACATCCTTACTCTAGGTCTTGGTAACCCCGAGCACCCTGGTCGTGTACGAGGCATCTCGTCAAGGCTAGGATGGAAAGAAGGATTCGGCGAGGAGTGGGCCGGAATATACAAGAAGCGTGATCGATACAAGGAAGACTTGAAAGATTTTTTGAGGAGCAGGCAAAGTAAGCCTTCAAAGACATGGTGACTAAAGTAGTAGCAAATCCTGATACCGAGTTTATGCTCCAATTGGCGGGTGTCATGTCTTCTGTTCAACAAAGGACAAATACCCAGCAGTCTCCGCAGATGCAGCTGGTGCCGGTGACACAGCCCTTGGGAGCTCAGCAGTTGATAGCACAGTCTCCAAAAGCTCCAAGCAGTGTCTCATCTACCGCAAAGGTTCGCTATCCAGTTGATGGCATTAACACGCCAACTCCTTGCTCACTAGTCATAAGCTATGGCATTACCAATTCTCGTACTAGGGAAGTAGGCACTGGCTTCATAATCCTTGAACGCACATTTCATGGTGCAGACATTCCAGATGAGTACTGCAGGGTCGAAGTGGTGACCGTACTGTAAGGACATGAGGATGACATGCTAGACATCCCTGAACCGAGGGCATTGAGACACTGGGACAAGCCATCAAGAATTTCATCCTTTGGCCTAGGTGAGACATCAGGTTGAGTGGGACACCACCATCTACCGAGTATACCATTCCTAATGACCCACCACCGTCGTCATCACCTAACCGGCCTCTTCCTAACTCACCACCCTAGCATTGTTTGACGGCAAAGGAAACTCTAAATTAGTTGATTTAATTGAAGGAAGTGAGCGGCTACCATTCGAGGAGCCTGTCCATCCAATTCCAGAAACTCCACCACCTGCATCTCCTATCAACTATCCACCTAATTCCCCAGCAAGCAAAGAGAAACAACCTAAGGAAACATCGATCCCAACGGGCCCACAAGAGAAACAACATGAGCAAACATCGACCCCGTCAGCCCTAGAAACCAAAGAAAAAACCCCCACCACCAAAGAAGAGGAAAGTTGTTCCCAAAATGGTCTCGCCACACCGGCCAAAGGTAAAAAATGCTGGGACCATGCTGTGGTTGTCAGGAATAGCACGCAACCGCACAGGTTGTGTCATTGACTGTGCTGAGGCCGAGAAATCAGGGAAATCTTCTTCGAAGACCATACAGATCAGGAAGCCAACGAAAGAGGATTATGAAAATGTCCCTGATAGATATGCGCCGGGCAGGCCGCTTCTCACTTGGGAAAAGCTAACCCAAATCCCATCTTTAATTAAAAGACTGTATGACTGGTACATGAGAGCAGCTTCTGTTGGCATCGACTCTTTAAGCATATGTATACCACCAAGAGCTTTTATGAACGGGCGAAGTAAAGCTGTGGTTACATTCGAGGACATGCACTTGATGATGAACCTCCAGAGACTTGACGTTCAGCTTGTAACAGTGTGGGCATTGTAAGTGTCGCTCAGACTCACTTGATTATTATTTTGATGTATCACGTTTCAGTCTCTGAGATTCACTTGCACATGTGCCTTGCAGACTACAACATGACCAGCAGGAGGAGAGATTTGTTATCAATCCTTATTCACATGTAGAAGAGAGGATTGGCTATCTCGACCCAACCGAAATAGCCGAGGAGCGGCACACATTCAGGATCGGAAAGAATAATGAAAAATTGAAGGATAAGACAGAGGAAGAAGTTTAGCAGATTATAAGTAAGCTAAAAAATGAGATGGAGGACAAATACTGCCTATACTTAAGAAATTCAATGCTTCAATTTCAAGATAGGCAAGTCATAATGGCCCCATACAACTTTAGGTACGTTCGAGTTTCTTTTAGCAATGTTATTGTCTAATCCATATATATATGTGGCCTCGGCCCATGCATCACGAACTTGATTCGTGCAGGGACCATTGGATTTGTTTTTATATTTATCCACGGCAGGGAAGGGTGCTTTTCTTTGACTCCGCAGATTATGATCCCACTACGTATGCGCCATTCTTAACCTTATTAGAGAGGTAAGCCGAGAAATGCTTGCATTAATTCTTTCCTCGATGAGAGTTTGAGAATATATAACTTGGTGATTCTATCGAAATCATAGGGCATATAGGTGGTATAAAATACAAGGCGGAAAGCACGAGAACAAAACGGGGCCATTATCAATAAATTACAAGTGGCCGGTATGTTAGTTATTTATGAGTACATATATATCACATACATGTACAACACATAAGACGATGTTGCAACTAATTAAATATTCACTCTTACTTGTTATATATATAGTGCCACAAACAACCACCCGGATCGGTCCACTGCGGATTTTATGTCTGCGAATTTATGTGGGAGTCCTGATGATACATCATGAATGTTGATTTGGTAAGTGTTATTCATGTATGAAATTATACCCTTAAAATTACAAATGTATATATGACGTTTATACATTGACTACAGTTGAAGAAATATAAAAAACTCAAGGTGCAGAACATGAGCATGCAGAATTTATACAACATAGTTGAGGACATGTGCTCGTTCATCATGAAATATGTTATTCCAAGCAATGAGAATTGTCACGACAAGCACGATGCTCTAGGAAGCGAAGAGCTCAGAGAACTAACAGAAGTCTCCATGCTAGGACTTACCCGAGAGGGTTATTAATTAGATGTGTAAATTTGAGATGTGTATATATTATGAGCACAATCCTTTGATGTATATAAATATATTGTATAACAATTAATTTTTATTTTGCTATATTGATCATGATCTAATACAGCTTAATATATACAATATATAAATAAATAAATATATATGGGGGTGTGGGGCTGAAATTACCTAAACAGGGCGGCAATCTCTACTGGTGGCTACCTGTGAACCGCCAGTGGTTGCTTAAGAAAACCACTAGTGGAAACATGATTTACACTGGCGGTTCATTTAACCAACCGCCAGTGGAAATGTATTTCCACGGGTGGTTCATAGGCAATAGCCGGTGGAAAGATTTATTTTCACTGGCCTCTTCCACTGGCGGCCCTGTGAAACGCCATTGAAGATGTCTCTTGAACCGCCACTACAGAGCTTCTGTGTACTAGTGATGTATATGCTTTGCTTTATTACTGTTTGATTTAATTGGGTCTGTCTCAATTTTATTCAGCAACTAAATCAACAGATTTACTCCTTGGCAGGCGACAGATATTCTACAAAACCGTCAGTCACTTGCCCACATCCACACCCAGCGCATGGACAACGCCCACCTGCACTGTTTATCTTCCCCACCGGGTTTAGAATGATGGGCCCCAGGGAGGCAAGCCGGCCAGGTGGTAGGGACGATGGTGGGCAGCCTTAGGGTCCTAACGGTGGTGGAGGCAGCCGGGCCAGGGAGGGGCAGGGGCGCTCCATGGCCGCCGTCGCTGGAGAAGAAGGAGGGGGCGAGGGGAGGGGCGGCTACCACAGAAGAAGAGTGGTGTGGGGGTAGGGAGGGCGGTTGCCACGAGCGCCCTAGAGTTTGCCAGAGCTCCGGCAACCTAGGGCCATGGGCGGGGCGAGGGCGAGGACGAGGAGGGTGCGGCTGCCGGCGTGCGACGGGAGGAAGAAGAAACACTGCATTCGTTGGGTCTTGATCCAACGGTCCAGGATGATGAATGATGGTTAATCAAACTATGTCACGTGAAGCGGAGACATAGGCTGTGTTCGGTGAAGCTGAAGTGCTGTAGATAAGCGCTGAAGTGCTGTAGAAGTGCTGAAATCTTGTGAGAGAAAAATACTGCTGAAGTGCTGAAAAATAAGCGCTTATAAGCGCTTATACCCTCAACCGAACACAGCCATACCCAAATCGAAGAAAATTCCAAGACTACTACTGCTAGGTGTAATATACATGAGTCCTTTATGCAGTGAAACTTATGGTTTAGTGAGTGTTAAGTGTATGATGTGAATTATGGCCATTATGTGCCGGTGGTTCCTGATGTCTTAGTTTTGATATTAAAACTTGGTTCGAAGGTTCCTTATTTTTGTCCTTACCCAAGAGCCTTTAAAATTATAGAGCTGGCCCTGCCGGAGGGCCTCCGTGACTTGGCATTTCACCCCTTCTGGCATGTTCAAGTAGACGGTGAACTCCCTCTCCTCGCCCGAGGAGACCGCGCCCATTGTGATCTCGGCGGACAGCTTGTCTCTTGTCAGCTTGTTCGTTTGAAGGACCGAAGAGGCGACTAGAGGGGGGTTGAATAGGAGCCTCAAAAATTTCTTCCGAAATATTCGAGAGGCCACTATCCTAGACACGATCCCAAGAGCAAACAAACTCTCACGAGATATCTATGAACCTACGAGAGGTTGGATGACACAAAATCACAGCGGAATACTCGGAAACACCAGAGAAGATGTGGAAGCAAAACTCGAACGAGAGCTCACTGCACAGACTCGGACTGTCCGGGCCGAGTAAGCTCGGACTGTCTGGCGGCACGCTCTGAAGAGCAACAGTGCCACAGACAGAAACTGTTTTTTGTCGGACCACGAACGTCGGACTGTTCGTGGATTTTAGGCGGACTGTCCTGTGTTGACGTCCTGAAATACCCGAGGTTGAGAAGTTTCTGCTGCTGTAGGGGGTCCAGGCTCGAACTGTCCGCACCAGGGGGACGGACTGTCCGCCGGCAAAATCCCGAAAACCAATCTCACGGAAACTTCACTGCTCACTGTCAGGGTATAGTCCTGGACTGTCCGCTACTGAGGTGAGGACTGTCCGCGCCTGTATACCGAGCATGCTGCTGCAGCCCACTGTGCTTGGCACCGACTCCCGGACTGTCCGGACCCCAGGCCCAGACTGTCCGTGACTACGCAGAGAGGGCGAACTCAAAATCGCCACAAAACAAAATCGAAGAGTGCTCGATCAAATGGAGATGAACTTCCACGATTTTTTGGCCATGAGGTCACAAGGTAGTCTAGAATCAACTCCCAAAAGATCAAGACCCAATTCGAAGCAAATCACCGGCAAATCGAATCGCCCCCAAATGTGCCCTTGAAATCGCCCATGGTGAAGAACACGCCCGATCTACGAGTAGGGTTGGAATCAAGAGATTTCCTTCGGTGGAAAGGTTCTTCACATGATAAACAATAAGCACACACAAGAAGAACGAATCGAAACGGACTAGAGAGCGCGAAGCAAGCCACACAACAAGAGGAACGCGCAGAACACGACATGAACACAAGACTTACTCCAAAAACCAGAGACGACACGAGGTTAGGGCCTCGATTTCCCAGCTCAAATGCGAGTTTTACACCACCATGAACAAGTGGAGGATATCTCCTTGTAATACCTCTAGTATTACGGCTTAATTAATTTTCCATGTCATCATGTTTATTATTAATCATCTACATATGATTGTGCTTAGGGTTCCTAGAGTGCCTTGATGATGATTGAGCAATTAAACCTTTAATTGTAAATAAAAGAATGTAATTTAAAGAAAATTTGAATTAAGCCCTAATGTTGACCTAAAACCTTAATTTAAAATTTATAATTAATCCGATAAAAGTGTCTTAATAAAAATTGTAGAACTTTTAAAATGGAACAACTTCTATTTTTGGAGATTTTGAAGTTATATTATAGAAATTCAAATTAAACTCAAATTACTATATTGAAATTCAAATTTGAAACTTCAATTTCAAAAATATGTTGAATCTTCCAAAACTCCCTTAATATAAGTTGTCAAGCTCATTGAGTAGAACAACTTTCATGTTGACCATTTTTCAAGTTGTTGAGAAAAATCAAAAGTAATTTTAAAATTTCAGTTTAAAATTCAAAACCTAATTCTACCCCCTTTTGTATATTTTCAAATTGGTGCAGAATTTGAACATGGTGTAAAAATAAAAAGTGTTCTAAATAAAATTTGGCACAACTTTTATTTTTGGAGCACCTACTGTCGCTACACGGTTTAGGAGGAATTCAAAATTTATAGCATTTGACCCTAGCTGATCTACAGTACCGGGTCCCCCCCTCTCTGTTCCGGCCGCGTGGGCAGCGGATACGCGCGCGTGCCACGCCGCACGCCGGTGATGTCCGGCTGGGGCATGGCCCTGTCACCGTCGAGCTACGACCGCATGGGGGCCCCGGACCCTTCCTAGCCTTATCCCCGAGCCCTGGCCGCTTAAAGGCGACGACCGCATCCGTTTTTCCTCCCTCACCCCATCTCGGTCATCGGCCGAATTGCCGCTCCTTCATCCATCTCCATCCTCTCCCTCGTGTGGTAGTGTGATTCGGTCCATTGCGCACCTTCTGAGCCGTTTGGGTAGGCTGGTTGCTATCAGAGTCCGCCGCACGCCTCGTCTTCTTCCTCTGCTCCGACCGAGCGCCGCCATGGGCAACTTCGACGCGGCCAGCTCGTCTCGGTGAGTCCCTCCCCGTTTCAACTGGCGTTTTGTGCTCCATACGGTTCAGTGATACTCATGCTTCCGTGGGTTCCTCATTTGGGGTCTTAGGTACCTCGGAACAGAACCTCGCCGTGGTGTTCGCGCCGCCCGTCCGCCTTCCTCACCGTTCTCGCCTCTCCATACCATCGCGGGTCGAACCATCTAGCCAGACCAAACCGTAGTGAGCCCCTAAATCCTTAACGCGTTTAATCTTGGTCTCTACTGGCTTGAGCTCACCGGCGTGTGGCCTGCCACCGCCGCCGAGCCGCCATGGTCCGCGACGAGCTCGTCGCCGGTCGGGTCTAGTCTTTTAGGGTCACTAGAGTAGTGTCCTAGGGTTTTGCTCGTCGTTCGGTGGTGCCTCCCTCGCCGGAGGAGCCATCGGCGGCGAGCCACCGTGCTCGCACGCGCGCGGGAGCCGGGGAGGAAGAAGAGGGATTGAGAGAGAGGCTGATGGGTGGGGACGCCCGGTCAGCGGGTCTGTGAGGGCACGGGTGCACGCGCGGGTGGGCTGCGGCCGCTTTGGGCCGGCCTGTGGTGCTGGGCCGACTTGGGCCGTTGGTTTTTTTCATTTTCCTGAGCTATTTTGCATAGCTTTTCTTTTTATTTTTGAAATGAATAGTATTGCGTTTTAATCTTTTTGTATGAATTAATCTACTGCACTAAAAATTATGGAAAAATTTGTGTATGCTCTCTGTAATGTGTAGAATTTAACAAAAATATGAAATGTAGGGTTTAAGTGCTTTCTGTATGAACTTTAAATCTGTAGTTTAAATAATAAATGCAACTTTAAGTAATTTTAATTAATTCTCTGTAAGTCCAAAAATCATAAAAATTTATTTGGTACTGTTTTAGGCCTAGAGCTATCTGTTGGTGAAGTTTGGTATCAAATAGAAATAGTTTAATTATGTATTAAATAGATGTTTGATTAAATGATTAATAAAAATAAATAGAAAACATTAATAACTTAGGGTTGTGTGATTTTATGGTTGATTGTGAACTTGGGTCAAACACCTTTATGACCTAGGGCATGTTGAGTTAGAATAATCATGTTTAGCTGAGGTAGGGTCTTGTGCACATGTGTGTTTTATTATTATTAACTTTCATCTGTCATTTCATGTGTATCGTATTCATGCATTCATTATTGCACACGTGTAGTGACCGAGAACACTGAGGTGAGGCCCGAGGTGACAGTTGAGGAGCCTACTGCTGAGGTTGTGCAGGGCTTTGATATTTGTGGTACTGTCCCGAACCCGACTCTCTACACCATCCAAGGCAAGCCCCGGTGCATTTGCCCCTCTCCTTGTTGATTTAAAATGTTTATCACTTGAGTTAATCTATTGCATTAGGTTAATAGGAGTTGATTGACAACCAATTGATGCATTACCATCCTTGAGCACTTATCAATATCTGAGAACCTGATTTATTTAAAGTATCGAAAAATGCTTAGTCATGCTAAATGATTAGATTTGCAAAAATGCTATTTCAACTGTGATGATACAAAATAAATGAATCACTTTAAGGGACTGGTTTTGTCCTTATTGGTTGACAGTGTTCCTAGCTAGTTCATTGTCATCAACGGGGATGGGTTTTCCCGTTTGGTTGGCCAACTGTTAGGGTTAGAGTCCCAACTTTCGTCGCCATCGGAAAAGGGATGTGACAACAGGGTAGTTACCAGTGTACTTGGGTTAGAGTCCCAATGCATGGTTTCTAACGGAAAAATATTAGGGACCGTTCGTTGTCAGGCCTGCTGTGATCAAGACTTTGCAACTAGCCATATACTACGGAAAGTCTCTGACTCCGGTGGCTCTACAGCTGGAACCGACAACCACGCACTGGGAGTGGAGAGATGGCGAGAGTAGCGTGTACCCTCGTGGCCGTCGTGCCTGGAGACTAGAGAAGTACAGTGCTCTCGGATGGTGCAGGACCGGTTCCGGGGTATGAAAAGCCGTGGTAGGCGGGGTTGGCGTATGCAAGCTTAAGTGCTATATACGCAGTGTGGATAGGGATCCCCAGCTGGGTATTAATCGATTCGAATCGTCGTTGCTCCTTGGTTGTGGAGACTTGATCCTTACACCTACAGTGAAAAGTGGTTCGGAACTAGGATGTTTTTGAAATGAATAAAGATGTATCGAAAGAATGATGATGGATATTGAAAGGTACTTGAGATACGGAATGATTAATAATATTATGGAGATAAAATATTAAAATAGGAATAGTTATGTTTTTCCGCAAAACTCTTGAATTCTTGCTAAAGCCTTATCTTGACTCCCCTCAGCCTGCATTTCTGAGTCTAATTTTATACCTTTTGGTCGGGTAAGTCTTGCGGAGTACCCCAGTACTCAGGGTTTGTTAACCCCGTTGCAGGTAGTCAGCAGGAGCCTGAAGTCTGTCTTGCTCCGTGTTGTGTCACTATCGTCCAGGAGAGCGAGGAAGAATAAAAGTTGAACCCGTGGGCAGGGTTCGTGTACTACTTATCTATCGTGTTGTACTATTGTTCTACCACTACTGCTACTCTTTAAATTATGGTCTGTAATAACTGCAACTAATTTCTATTTAAACACCGGTTTGTAATATTAAGTACTATTTAATCTTCCGCACTTTCACTCTGATGTATTTTGTTATGAAATGTTGTAATCCTGTAATGGCTTCGCGATGGGATTCTGTCGGAGATAACGGGTGCTTATGTAGCCCGGCAGGGCCACCTAGGTCATCTGGAACACAGGCCCAGCTGTCAGAGACCATTAGTGGCGATGACAGGTGCCTGTGGGCCATGTGATTTAGGCGGTTCTGTTACACTCCTTAAGCACTAGTCTTAAACCTAACTGAAGGGGATGAAATGAGAGAGTGAGAGAGAGATGGAGAGGGGAGGGGCTGCCATCCCCTTCAAGTACCCCTATTACAATTTGCAAATAACCCCCTAACCACTAACTACTGCTACTCAGACGAGCCAGCTAGCCCTAAGACATTCTGGAACAGCCTGTCTCTGTGAATGTGATCGGACGACCCCGCTTCATGTTCGAGTTGCCGTCGCCTTGACGCAACCTCGGAGATTCCACCGCGTGTCGCCCCGCTTCCCGCCGGATGTAACTCCACCCGGGTTTTGAGGCCCAAACCCGAAAACCGTCCTGGGCCACGTCCCGCCGGCCCGCGTACCGCTCCGAGTCTCTCGACCATGCTCGATCGCATCTATCGATGTCGCAGTGTCCGCCACCGTAGCTAGCGCTCCAGCGTCCAAGTCACTCGGCCCAAGTCCCACGTCCGTCCTTCACCGCTCCCAGTCCATCGGCACGGCCCGCTCACTTGACCTTCACTCCGCCATCCGCCACTGCCTCCGAGCCTAACACCTGCACATCACAAACCGACTAACATGTCAAGTGAACTCCGTTGACAATCACTCATCATAATTCGGGCCAAGTCTCCCACTGGGGTCCGCATCTTTTGACCGATTAGCATTTATTTTCAGGTACGAAACAGTATTTTTCTCTCACACCAAACCAATACGAGCCAAAATCAGCGTTTATTTTTAGTCCATGGGGTGCAACGACCTGAGGTGGATGCTCACGTCGACAGCTACGCTAGATGGACGTCCACGTCTTGGGCGACTGATGGACGTGTAGCTTCCAGAGGTCGCGTCGTCGGCCATGGCTCGCAGTGCTTGGGCGCCATCTTTGCAACTGGCTTCGATATTAGATGGATCGATCGAGTATAGCCTCCTCGATCGAACTAACTATAAGGTTTCTCTCTGCTCTGTGCTCATGATTTCGAAAGAGTAAAATGCACCCGCGGTCTCTAAACTTACGTTGCTGTGTCATCCCGGTCTCTAAACTTTTAAATCGACCGTTTAAGTTCTCAAACTTATTTGGTTGTGTCATCCCAGTCCCTAAACTTGTAAATCACCCATTTAGGTCCTCAAAGTTGTTCAGTTGTGTGATCCCAGTCCCTAAACTTGTTCGGCTGTGTTATCTGGGTCCAAACAGGGTGATCTAGAGACTTGATATAAAAAATAATTTATAAATTTTTCATATGAACTCGAATGAAGACAAATTTTATATCAAAATTGTAGCACTCAACGCGATCTACAACTTTTTAGTTGAAAAAAGTTTTATTTGAAATCGTTTAATATTCCAAAATATTATTATAACTTTATAGATTTTAAAATTTAAAATTTAAAATTAAATTTTAGGATACTAAATAACTTCAAATAAAAATATTTTCAACTACAAGGTTGTAGATTATATTGAGAACTATAACTTTTATGTAGGCTATATCAATATCCAAGTTTGTTTGATAATTTCAAATTCAAATCTATAAACATGCAAAAGTATTTTGGGACCCTAAACAGTTTTAATTCAAAAACTTTTCAACCACAAAGTTTAGATCGCATCGAGGGCTACAATTTTGGTACAAAGTTTGTCTTCATTTGAGTTCATATGAAAAAGTTATGAATTATTTTTTATACTAAGTTTTTAAATTGTCCTATTTGAACCCAGATGACACAGCTGAATAAGTTTAGGAATTGTGATGACACAACTGAACAAGTTTGAGGGTCTAAACGGATGATTTGTATGTTTAGGGATCGAAATGACACAACCGAACAAGTTTAGGGACCGAGATGATACAGATGGACAAGTTTAAGAACCTAAACGGTCGATTTGAGAGTTTAGGGACCGGAATGACACAACAACACAAATTTAGGGACCGCCGGTACACTTTACTCGTTTCGAAATAATATATAGACGAATTGGGTGGACGATGTTCGATGGATGGTCATCATCGCAGGACCACCGTCGACGTCTTGATGCAGATATGCCATTCAATCCAGCGCTGTTATCATCACGGTATTGCTTTCCGTCGTCGTATTTTGTATGCGGCCATGCTTGGCCGTGATTCACGTTCATATGCTAGATTACAAAAGATTTCTCTAGAGGATGAATGCAAAAGCCGAGGCCAACGGCAAATCTATGATTGATATAAAAGATTAATTATATGTGTCACACCTTAAAATTTTCATTTTAGGATGTGAATAGAAAATACTAAATAAAATAAATTATTTAATAAAACGACTAAAAATATAAATGATATATATATATATCTTCAAAAGCTTTTTTTACTAAATAATATTTTATAGAATTATTATTAACATTTGTTGCATTCATACCGCATGCATATTTTTATTGGATGGAAAATAAGTATTTTTTGAAAAAACTCGAATAGGCTCCCGTCGATTTTATTCTAATTCTAAAGTAAATAAAATGTTTAAGGTTTTGTTATGAAATAATCCAAATAATAGTTTTCAAAATTTCAGAATTTATTTCCAAGATATTTTACATATTTTTTAATTCGATTTAATGGTCTAGGTTTTTATTTTCAATGGGATTTGAAAAGAAGAAAAAAAAAAGAAAACTGCAGCCCTTTCCCCTCTCCCTCTCGGGCCCAGCCCGCTGACTCTTTTCCCACTTCCTCTCCCCTTCTCTTTTATTTCGCGCAGACGAACAGCCCGTGGGCCGGCAAGGAAGCCCATACAGGCCCGCAACCGCGTCCCTCTCCTCCCTCTCGGTTAGACCGACAGGAGGGACCCCCCCCCCCCCCCCCCCCCCCCCCCGGGGTCAGCTCCTTCCTCTTCCATCGACAGGAGACGGGAGTTCTGTTGCTCCGATCCGATTTCCTCGCCGAGCGCTCTGGATCATCCCGCTGCCCTCTTCTTTTCCTTAAATCGGCACCCGAGCCCTCCGCGAACAACGCAGCCGCCACCTAACCTCTCGTTCCCGTGCACCCTCTCCCTCGCCAGTCGCCGTACAGAGAGCCGCCATCGCCATTAGAGAAGCTCGGTCGAGCTCCCCGTTTTCCTGTTGAGGGCAAACGATCGCCCTCCTCTCTGTTTGTACAGCACCGGAACCTTGCTGCGACCTCGCCACGCCGACCCTCATCGTCGATGGTGTCTGGAGCCCCCTGTCCTCGATGAGCCGCCCCGACCGTCCGCCGCCGCCGTCAAGCTCTCCTCCCCGGAGCGCCTTCGCCGAAATTGAGCCGTCCCCGAGGTACTACGCGAGGTTAGGAAGCCATCTCGCCTCTTTTCCCCACCTTTCATCCCTTCCCGAGTCGCCGGCCACCTCGTCGGGGCTCCGAGCCCGCCGCGGCACGCGCTGCTCCTCTCCGAAGCCGTAGCGGCCCTAACAGAGCCCCGAAACGAGTTCGCCTTATCTCCCTCTCTTTTCCAGAGCCCTTGTTTCGCCGATTCGTAAACTGGAGCACCGTTCCGGCGAGTTTCGGCGGGATTCCGGCGAGCCGTCGCCACCCTACCTCTGTTTTCCGGCGGCCGGCGCCGCTCTCATCCCTCCCCAATCTAATCACAACCCTCCATTGCTAGATCAACGGCCACCAGGGCCCGATACCCCTTCGAGTGGCGGTTTTACAAAATAAACCCCGAGTTATTTTATGTATCAACCCGCCGTCCCTTTGCGCCTTAGCAGAATGCGCTTTCTTATTTTGAAAACGTATTTTGATTCGGGAATTATTACAAGTTTGCCACTGCCCAATTTTGTCCATAAAATCGTCCGTTTAAATCGGAATTGATCGGTTCAAATTTTGTTAGATTCATAATTTCAAGATCTATATGATAGTACTACTGTTTTACATGTTAATAACTTTCTAAATTTAAGATTTTAATTAATCTATTATTTCACTGAAGGGAAAACTGTTTAATTCATGTCTTTTGCATTTTAATTCCGTATTGACCCAATCAACTAGCGTTAAATTCGTATTTTCATTCTCTATATATTTTTGCTGTTGAACAGTAGATTTGAACCTTTTAAATTTTGAGTTAATAATATATTAATTATTATTCTAAAAAAAATCTTTGAAAAAAATCATAACTTCTACATTTTAAATCTGTTTTTTGTAATCTTTATATCGTTGGAATCGTAGCGACGCATAGATTAGTTTTATACAATTTTAAATCTGTTTTTCCACTGTGGTGTAATGTCTTAATTATTATTCATTGTGTGCTTCGTGTATAATTATGCGATGCATGCATGGTGATTATTGATGAAGTTCAGTCGATGAGTCTTACGTGAAAATTCAAGGAGCTATTAATTGAAGTTTTGGATCAGTACAAGGATCTTAATTTGAAGTAAGTATAGCTTGGGTTTTATTTTTGTGACCATGATCTTATGACTTGATTAATGTTTAAACAACAAACGTTAAAAATGACTTTTTAGCAACTTGAAAATTTATCTGTAAGAGAAGCTTTTGGATTGACAGTATAACTGTGAGGGGCTATATGGCTCTGGTTTTAGTTAAGTATGAGGACCTTTTTTATCATGTTAGAGGTTACCCGTGAGGCGTAAATAGGGTTAAGCAGACTGTGGATCCCTGGACAGGTTGTATCACACAGACTGACTAATGAAACCTAGCGACCCTAACTTGTTAGGCAAACCTCTGAAAGACTTCATAGTGGACCTTCTCGGACTTCCTTGGTAGTGGGCTAAGAGGTTGGCCGCCTCGGGAAAAAGGGTGAACCACGGCTCACAGGGAAAGTGTACTCCTCTACGCAGAGTTTATTAAACTAGTATACTAGCCTTGCTTAAGGACACGAGGGGCCTTAAAATCCTTACATTTAAGTTGATGGTTTGGTTTGCTATCATGCTCATTTGTTTACCGTTTTATGCTTTACATTATTTATGTTACATTGATCATGAATTGTTGGGTTCAATATTACCTTGTTGCCATACTTGCTGAGTTCGACATGGACTCACTCTTGCTATTCTCTTACACCTCAGGAAGTTTAGACTTGTGATCAACCAGTCGGTTTGTTCCTGCGGAGTAAAATCTACACCCAGCGATCGAAGTTGTTTTTCCGTTGCTTACACTCTGAGGTTATATTTTATTTGCTTAATACGTTATTTATTTAAGCATTTATATCTTGATATTTCTAGTATCTATGACTATATGTGAGATTTGAGTTTATTATTTCACATATAGTGTATGTTTGGTTTTGTTCTTAAAACCGGGTGTGACAATATGCTATCACTAGGTAGCGTATCCGTGCATTGTTACGGGGCATCTAAGCTTTTGTGCGGAAAACACACCGATTGTACGATAAGATAACAATACTGTGCCGATATTAAACACTACAGGGACTGTGCGGTTTGCCGTGTACTCGGCAAAGGCAAAATTGCACTTGGCAAAGCCTTTGCCGAGTGCCGAGTGCAACACTCGACAAAGATTTTCTCTTTTTTTTAAAAAATCCTCTTTGCCGAGTGCCTTCGTGTGCAACACTCCGCAAAGTTTTTTTATTTTTTGAAAAAATCTTCTGTGTCGAGTGCATTGCTCACAGCACTCGGCAAAGGCTGATGTTTGCCGAGAGCCAGGCCCAGGCACTCGGCAAAGTGCTGCACGTCGCGACACTCGACAAAGCTGTTTTGTTTATTTTTAAAAAATAATCTTTGCTGAGTGCCAGCAAAGCCACCTCTAAATTTTTTTTTGTTTTTTATTGTCAACAACAATGCATATATATATACATATATATATATACATATATATATATACATATATATATACATATATATATATATATATCAGAAACCTAAATTTAACAGCAATATATCACAAACCACATTTATATGACAAACGACCAAATTTCTCAAGACAAGCACATAATCTACAATATCTTACAAACGACAAGTTCACAAGTCCAAAGTACACAATATCTTACAAACGACAAGTTCACAAGTACAAAGTCCACAAGTTCAAAGTTCACACGTTTATTACATAAAAATGACTCCACCAGCTGCTCACGGCGACTTTGAGGGTTGGGATGGCCCAACGTGCAACCTCGGCGACCCTCCGTACTGGTTCGACGCCGCCCCCAATTGATACTACACAAAAGAGAAGAGATTGTAAGATATTGACAAGATAAATATGTACCAGTTTAAAGGAAAGTTGAAAAATTCGACAACACCTCCCCTGTATGGGGTGGTTTCCAAAACCTCCAAGAAAAACGTCGACACGAAGACCGACAACCACATTTCCGGCATAAAGGCCGACACATCAATAAATCCGGCACAAAGACCCACAAATGAGCAAAGCCGGCACGAAGGCTATCATTAGGTTTGACACTAACCATGAGCATAGAAAGTAAAACATCCTTACTCATACTTACCGGAGTAGAATCTGGACGATATGGTGGTGGTGTTGGTGGTGCAAGAAACAACGTCTACACGAAGGCCGACAACCACATTTTCAGCACGATGGCCCACACATCCACAAACCCGGCACGAAGGCCGTCAACGACTTGGCACGATGGCCGACAACCCTGAGGCTTTACCTTCTTCTCCGGCGAGGGGTGGGGACAAACGACGTTGAAGAACGTCGTCGGCGAACGAAGTGGATGGTGTCGGACCAAACTCCCTTCTCCTTCTTCCTTCTCCTCCCTTCCCCTTCTTCTTCCTTCTCCTCCTCCTCCTTTTTCCACTGCCTCTCCTTCTTCTTCCTACTTCTTTCCTCCCTCCTCTTCCTCCTACAACCCCATCTCCCTAACCCTACTGGCCAGCCGGGGGCAGCGCGGCCCGTCGCCGAGGAGGGCGGCCTGCTGGCAAGGAGGAGCGGCCGAGGAGGGCGGCCATGGGCAGCGCGGCCGAGGCAGAACTGGGCGGGGTGGGCAAGGTCGGGGCAGGCCGGGCACGGCCTGGGCGGCGGCGGCCGTGCCGGGCACGGGCGGCAGGGCGAGTCAGGCGCGAGCGGCCGTGGTGGCCGTGACGGGTAGGGTAGGCGCGGCGGGCCGGCGGGACGGTCGCGGCCGCGGCGGCTCAGGCACGGGCGGCCGGGGTGGGTGAGGCAGGCGCGGTGGGCTGGCTGACCGGCGGGACGGCCGCGGGCGGCCAAGGCGGCGGCACGCCGGCGGGGGGTGCGGGGGTTGGCGGCGGCGGGCGGCTGCTGAGGGCGGGGCTGGTCACGGTGGGCAGTTTTAGGGAGATAGGGTTTGGGGTGGGCCTATGTGTGGGCCTTTTGTTACGTTTTTTATTTTAATTTTTTTTGAAATCTCTTTGCCGAGTGCCATCAACAATCTTTGCCGAGTGCCCACGCATGGCACTCGGCAAAGGCCCTCTTTGCCGAGTGCTACCAAAGGCACTCGGCAAACTGTTTTTTTTTAATTTTGATTTCAAATTTTTATGTAGTCCTTTTATATTGTATACAAGCACATGTCTGAATTTGAGACCTTTTTTATGACATTTTACTCTATTTCATTAATTTATTTTGTTTACTTGTATTATTTTCGAAAAAGTAAATTTGAATTGCAGGTGCATAAAATAATTAAATATAGCCATTCAAAAAATGACATTCGTGGTTTAGAGTATATTTTGAGGCCATATCCAGGAACTCACCCAAAATTTTAACCACCTTGTTCACGAAACATGGCCACCCGCTTATGGTCGTAGTGTTTTTAAATTATATAAAATGCAAATAAAGTCTAAAAATCACGAAACCAGTCGAGAAGTCATGTTATCGCATGTACAGACTATGATAAAAAATTAGAAAGTTTTCGAGGTTGCGACGTTGGATATACAAAACCCTAACACTTCCACAGGTTATCACTTGTGATCAGACATGGAGATGTCTGGGTTTTAGGCATCTGACGTCGCAACTTACTCGAAACCTTCTCAATTTTTTTATCATAGCCTCTACATGCGATAACATGACGCCTCGACAAGTTTCATGATTTTCGGATTTTGTTCGGATTTTATATAATTTAAAAACACGTTTCCCGTGAGTACCTCGTCATGTTACGTCAACAAGATGCTCGAAATTTCATGTGAGTTCGTGGCTACGGCCTCCAAATACACCAAATATCATGAATATCATTTTTTGAACGACTAAATTCGATTATTCCATACACCTACAGTTCAAATTTGAAAAATTCCAAAAAATTAAACAAAAGGAAAAAAATAATGAAATATATTAAAAAACTAAATATAGTCCCAAATTTAAATATGGAGTTTTAAATAATGTGGGAAGGCCTAAAAAAATGGTTAAAAAAATAAAAAACATTAGTCTACCGAGTGCCAGCCTTGGCACTCGGCAAAGAGAGCCTTTGCCAACACCCGGAATCTGGCCCTCGGCAAAGTAGGCCTCTTTACCGAGTGCCTCTTCCTGGCTCTTGGCAAAGCCCTTTTTTGCCGACTAATTTTTTTTAATTTTGACGGCGTGGACGGCGGTTAAGTAACAATTTTTTTTCCAAATGTTACATTCGGCAAAGAGGGCTTTTGCCGAGTGCCAGGAACTCTGTGGCACTCGGCAAAGCAACGGGCACTCTGCAAATTTTGCATCTCCCGTAGTGGCATGCATCTCCTGAACATGTGAATGGTGATGGCAAGTTGCAACATCCATCTGATGGCAAGCAGTTGTTGACGGTGGATATACCATAAAAATCCGTATTCAAACACCGTCAACAGACCTCGGATTCAACGGAGAACAAACATATCATGAACATATTTTATCAATAACTAGTTCCACTTGTACTCTTAACTTGTGAATGCAGAGAAGATCAAAACAGAGTAGAAATGAACACTTGGAGCTCAATGAAGTGGGTCGGCCGAACCACTTGTATAGGCACCAAGTCATCACACTTTAACAAATGACTCAAGGAATCACGTAGAAGAGAGGGAAGCTCAGTGTGGGTCCATGTGTGGGTTGGCCGACCCCACCATGGGGCCCACCTGGCTCTGGTGACGTGGCAGGATCCGTGTGACACTCCACCCAGCTCATTTCAACCATCAGATCAACATGTGATTCCATTCAACGATGGAGAATCAAAGCACAAGGATCAAGGCGTGAAACAACACAACCAAGAAAAAACCAGCACAAGACGACACTCTATGACTGGTGAGGACCACACCTGGCCAGGCCCACCTGTCATAGAGGGTCGGCCGACCCCTCTCTGGTGTCCAGCCAAGTCGGTTGGCCTCCACCGCCTTCCTGCATGCCTTCCACGTGATAGAATCTCCAATGTCGTCCATTTTGAGGTGGTATTGAGGCGGTTCATCGAAGGGAGGAGAGGCAAGGAGCACACGGATCGCTGACGTGGCGCCCCTCCACTCTCCCCTATAAATAGAGGCTGTCATCACCCTCTTCAAGACACACAAGATACACAAGAGGCAAGAGAAGGTAGAGTTCCACTCTTTAGTAGTAGTATTAGTCTAGTGTGGTAGTTAGAGTCGAGTCGAGCTACGCTCGGAATCCCGGAGTCGTCTGCTGGAGAGTCTGGTATAGCTCTTGTACCTTTCCTTCTGTAAGACTTTACCTTTATCAATATATTATCTTTACTTTACTAAGTCTTTACTTAGTACTTTACTATTCATTATAGTATTGTTGTGTCTTGTCTTACCTTATAGTTGAGTTATATTAGATAGTGATCCTGTAACCAGCTCACTTGTGTAGTTCATTGCCTGTCATAGGGTGCTTTAACTGTTTGGTACCCACCTAGAGTAGTGAGAATTAGTGTAAGCATGGTGCTTAAGCTAGATCTTACCCTTGAATGCCACTTGTCGCATGGATTGTTTGTGGGTGCTAGCAGGTGGTGACAGCCCTGTCTAGTCTTAGTATCCCTCCACGTGTTTTAGGCAAGTTCTTAGAAGGTAGGCTCCCATAAGAGAGTAGGCGCTTCGGGTAGAGGTTATATCCTCTATTGTTTCGCACTACCCCCTACACACTGGATGTAAGGTAGCTGTCTTAGTGTAATTTATCCATTTGATAAGATAGTTCACAAGAGTAAAGTAAGAGTCATAGGAGTCTTATACTCACTCGTTGTCCTCCCACCTAGCTATACTCTACTAGTTATCCTTAGTTATCCTAAACCTTGTCGTGTCTTTGTGTCATTACCCTTTCCTCTATTTATCGATTTATGCCCCTTTCACTAGTTGATACTAAGTTGCTATAGACTTAAGGATCTCTCTCTTTTATTAATTATTCCTAGCAACCGCTTTCTCTTGGGATAAAATAAATAACGATACCTTGAAATACTCCCGGGTGAAGTGCTACAGCGGTATATTCTGTGTGCTTGCGGAATTATCCAATAGACATAAGAAATAACCCTTAGGGCACTTCTGGCGCCATTATCAGAGATAGCCTAACACCCTGTCTCTGGTGGTTGCGCTAAGAAGTGTCAATAAGCATTTCTGGCGCCGTTGCCGGGGAAAGCATCAGTCTAGGAATATTAATAAAAATTAAATCCGGAGTCTACTATCAATTTAGTTATCGATTAGTGTTAGGGGCTTACCCCTGTCTGTGTTTCTCGTTATCGTGAAGCTAGACAGTGCATGAGCGGTTTCCAATTGCCGTCAAATTTCATTGAACATCCTGAGCAATTGTTGAGGAGAATTAGACGCCGTCAAGTTCCACTTCAAAGGTTCATCTCAAACCTGAATCCGTTCGAGGAAAAAGGCTCCGCACTATCAATAAAGGAAGCTATGGCCCAAAAGACCATCTCTGAGTTCTTTGCACCGTCGGCTGACAACATTGCCACCAGTCCGCAGCTCAACTTGGGAGATGCTACTTTTGAGCTCAAGCCAGCACTGGAAGCATTTTGACGCCAAGTTCACAAAGTTTGGGGACGAGCCTAGGAATGTCAGGTTCGCGCTGAGTATCGACGGGATGAATCCCTTTGGCGACCTCAGTAGCACGCACAGCACGTGGCCGGTCACCCTCACCATCTACAACCTACCTCCGCACCTATGTCAGAAGCGCAGGTACCTTCTACTCACCATGCTTATTTCAGGACCGAAGCAGCCCGGCAATGATATAGACGTGTTCTTAGAGCCCTTGATGGAGGACAAGTAGACACTATGGGAGAAAGGGGTCGACATTATGGATGCGTCCGACAAGAAGGAGTTCACTCTATATGCCATCATCTTTGTGACCATCACCGATTACCCTGGTCGTTCTTCACTATTGGGGCAGATTAAAGGCAAGAGCGGTTGCGTAGTTTGCATCGATGGCACCTGCTACACTTACCTTATTGCATCGAAGAAGATAGTGTATATGAGGTATAGGTGATTCCACCCCAAGAAACACAGGTACAGGAATCCATCAATGAATATGTACTACGACAATAGTGACGAGCTTGAAATTGACATGCTGGATAAGTCGGGGTACGGGCAAAAGGTGTTTGACATGGTGCAGGGGATAAATGTCGAGTTTGGGAAGAAGAAGAAAGAGGAGGAAGATGGGCCGAAGAAGCGGAGGAATAAGAGGAAGCGGGATGCAGAAGAGGAAGAGGCAGAGCCTGCCCCGGCCCCCATTCCATTCAAGAAACAGTCATGTTTCTTCAAGTACCTGTCATACTGGAAGGAGCTAGATACACCCCATGCAATTGACTGCATGCACCTGGAGAAGAATGTCTTCGAGAGCACGATCGGGGTCCTGCTTGACATTAAGACTAAGACGAAAGATGGTCTCAAGTCACATCTGGATCTTGTGAACCATGACATCAGGCACGACATCCACCCTATCCGAAGCCTTCACGGCGTCACAAGCCAGAAATAAAGTGGGCCTTCCGGGCGCGAGCTATAACCTAAGAAAAGATGAGAGCAAGGGTTTCCTCCGATGGCTTCGGGCAGTGAAGGTGTCGATCGGTTTCTCTTCGAACATCAAGAGCCTGGTCTCGATGAAAGACCTCACAATGACCCACTTCAACTCTCATGACTGCCATGTCATGCTGATGGTGTTCCTTCTGATTGTGATCAGGATTATTGGTCCAGAGTACATGAAGATGGTCATCACACGCTTGTCCTACTTCTTTAACCGCATCACACAGAAGGTCATCGATGAAGCTGAACTGCCTGCCCTAAAAGAGTTTATCGCAGAGACTCTTTGCCAGCTTGAGATGTGTTTCCCACTCTCTTTCTTTGATATTATGCCACACCTAATGATGCACATGGTCGATCAAATACAGGAATTGGAGCCTGTATACTTACATCAGATGTGGACGTATGAGCGGTTCATGTCCACCCTCAGCAGATACGTCCATAACCGTGCTTACCCGGAAGGCTCAATGATTGAGGCGTACACAACAAAGGAGGCCCTTAACTGCTGCACGAGATACATCCGGGATGGAAATGCTATTGGGATGCCCGTCCACCTGCATGAAGGCAGAACAACAGGGATGGGGTGCACCGGGAGGAAAGTACGAACTGATATAGACAGCGATATCGTGCAAGATGCACATCATGCCACCCTCAATCAGTTAGTGTCAATGGACAAGTGGGTTGATGTAACACCCGAAAAATTGCATTCTTTTAAATAGTGGGAATTTATTTAATTATGCAATTAGTTGATCATTCCAATATAGGGAAATTAATATTTATTGAGAAATAAAATTAATGTTAGGCCATATACATGTTTGTTGCATTCATGCTGGAGCATGTATTTTTGTATTGTTTGGTTTATGATTGAGTTCAAATATTTCAAAACCCAATTTGAAAATCCTTTTGGAAAATGAAATTGGAAAATGGAAAAGGTAATAGAGAAGAGCCCTTCCCCTCTCCTTTCTGGCCCAAGCAGCAGCTTGGCCTGCTTTCCACTCCCTGGCCCCAGCCGGCCCAGGCCTGATGGCCCGAGGCCTAGCTCGGCCAGCCTGCTCCCTCCCTCTCCCTTACCCCCTCTAGCTGACGAACCGGGCCCGTGTGGCAGTCCTTCTTCTTCTTCCCCCTCATTCCTCCCTCCCGGCTCGAGCAGAGCACGGTGAACAGAGCCAGGTGCACCGCCCCCTTCTTCCCTACGAGGCAGACAGCCGAGCCCCACTCCTTGACCCGCTGCCACGTAGGTCCCACTGGTCGGCGTCTTCCCTCCCCAATCCCCTCTGCCGCGAGCCGAGCCCGCTCCCGAAAACGAACGGAGCCGAATTCGATGGAGGAATAGTCTCCGATTCAATCTCCTACGAATCAGCCGTATCCAATCTCCTATCTACTCACATCTGGGGAGTATATAAGTAGCGCCGCCGCCCTGCCATTTCCATCCGAACCCTAGCAGCCGTGCCGCATCTTTGCCCACGTACGAACAGAGCCGCCGCCGAGTTCTTCCGCCACCGCGACCAATTCGAGTTCCCCGGAGCTTCATCCTCGCCGTGAGACCCCTACCGAGTTTTGCCTCGACCTCTCGAACACGCTGAGCCCATTTTATTCTTGATTCGTACACTGACACGGCTACCGCGCCACTGCAGGGTCTCGCCGTCCGCCTCTGCCCGTGGCAAGCCGAACCCGAGCCGATTTCGCCCCCTGAAACTGCCCTAGGTGAGCTCGCGCACTCGCCCTCTCTCTCCCGAGCCCTCCCCTGTGTCGAATGGTGGACCTAGTTCCGTTTTCGTGTTCTCCG
The DNA here is from genome assembly GCA_038502445.1 of Eremochloa ophiuroides. Lineage (NCBI taxonomy): Eukaryota > Viridiplantae > Streptophyta > Magnoliopsida > Poales > Poaceae > Eremochloa > Eremochloa ophiuroides. Next base: position 2,758,940 of record JAHLJS010000009.1, on the reverse strand, counting down.
GTGACCCTCCGGCGATGGCGCCGCCGCACGGTCTCTGTACATGGCCGGAGCGCCGCCCACACCCCCTCCCATCTAATCCAAGGCGTCCAATTCGAATCGGACGGCTCCTATTCGCCGATACCCTTTCGGCCGGTGTTTTTGCGAATAACCCCCTGCAGTTTTTAATGCTTAACCCGCAACCCTTAGCATATTCAGTAGATTACGTTTTCTGTATTTGAAGGCGTATTTATTTTCGGTATTTATGAAAATGTGTTTTCAGATTTGAAATCAAAACTGCTTTGTTCGTAGTTTCTCCGTTTTAATTCCGATTTGAACGATTCAAATTACGTTAGATTCGTAATTTGATGATCTACCAGTTAGTACCACTGTTTCATATGTTATTAACTTTTAAAATTCGAGATTATATTTAATCTATTATTATTCTATTATAAATCTTGTAAAATTCATATCTTCCTCGTTTTAAATCCGATTTGCGCAAACTTTATATCGATGTGATCGTAGCGACGTGTAGATTTGTTTATAACATTTTATTTTATTTTATCTCTGTTGGTGTACTATTCTAATTATAAGCTTTGTTTGCTCTGCATGATTGCCCTGGATGTGTGTATGTTGATGTGGTGATCGAGTATAGACGGTGAGCTTTACGCGGGTGATCAAGATCAGTACTTCGACAACCCGGATCACCAGGAGTTTGCTGATCAAGGCAAGTATTAGTATGGATCATCCTTGTTGTCCTATTCACCAAATAAATAATGGCATTTGCATGTGTCTTCCTTGTTAACCATAGTTACTTCCTAGTTTTGTTATCCTGTTCCTTGCAACCTATGGGATTATGCATATGGTAATTGATGCTAGTGCGTTATTGATATCATGATCAAGTAAACTGATTAATTGAATATGCAATAAGAATTAAAAGATGCCTTTTTAGCAACATGGAACTAGGGGATTCGAGCATAGTTTTGTGATGCTCAAAATCATTCACCTTTGGTAATGATCTGTAAGTATGACACCGGGATTGACAATGCAACTATGAGGGCTACATGGCTCTGGTTTTAGTCAAGTATGGGTACTTTTTCTAGCTTGTTAGAGGTTATCGAAAGGCGTGAAGGGGCCTGCCGACTCGGGTATAGTGCGGCTCCTGTCCGAGTGTGTATAACCTGCGTGACCTTGTGCCACGAAGAAGGGGGCTCTACATCTGCTTGCTGGGTCCCTAGCGGCCCTAAGTTGTTAGGCGAAGTTCTTGAAAGACTTCATAGTGAAACCCTGCTCACTCACCTTGGTAGTGTTATGGGAGTAATTAACCCGAGCAACTGGGAATCACGACTCATAGTGAAAGTGCACAACCTCTGCAGAGTGTAAAACTGGTATACTAGCTGAGCTCATGGTCAAGAGTGGCCTTGGACGTTATGGAGTAGTTATCTTTTGGGGTGATGCTTACTTGTTGCTAAATCTATTTATTGCTACTCATCAATTATGTTTACTATGATCATGAGAATGGGCTTATTCACTTGTTGCTATCCAACTCATAAAAGATGATTAATTAAAAGCAACCTGCTGTTAAACCCATGTCAACCCTTTTGAACCTCATGAACCCATGCTAGTCTTGTTGAGTACGACATGTACTTACGCTTGTTTATTTTTTATTACTTGGTTAAAAATCCCGGATGGGTAACAGATGGTGATAGTGATGAGGACTACCCAGAGGACTACTAGACTTGTGCTTCACCAGTCGACGTCCCTATGCTATGGACCTACCGCGAGAGTTATCTTTATTTTCCGCTGTGTAATGACTCCGATATTATTCGCTATGTATTAAACATTGGTTATGATACAATTTATGCAATTTGTTGGCTTATGTGTGTGATTGATCTCTGGGCGCACATAAGTTTATGCATCCCATTTTATCCTTAAAATTGGGTGTGACAGTTGAGCAGCACCTGAAGGAGATGCACCATGCTAGTGATGGACGCACGGAGGCGTGGGTACAGAAGTAGCACAAGATGCATTTCACGACATGGATAAAAAAATCAGGACATATCGAACGATTGCATTGAAGAATCGAATCTAGCATCCGGCCCTTCTAGCCAAGTCACCACGTGGCAAGGGTACGGCATCAATGGATACAGGTTCCACACAAAAGAGAAGGACAAGAAGAGCACGGCACAAAACTGTGGTGTTCGATATGAGGGCATCGATGACGTGACAGGGGACGTCAAGTCACACTATGGGCAGATCGAAGAGATATGGGAACTTGACTACGGCGATGACCTACAGATACCCATCTTCCGGTGCCAGTGGGTCAAGTTGAAGTCCATGGTCATGGATGAGTATGGGCAGACAACCATTGATCTCCACAATGTCGCCTATAGAGATGATGAGTGGGTACTCGCAAACCACGTCGCACAGGTAGCCTACTATCCGATGCCCAAAGAGACAAACAATCATGTGGTTGTCTCAGGAAAACAGAGGATCGTGGGAGCTGATGGAGTCTAGAGTCCCGAAGAATACAACAACTACGCAGAGTTCTCTCTATTTACCGATCATCCACGCAAGATCATGATCGTTGAGAACCGCATGAGTAGGAACAAGATGAAGCCTTGGTTCCGCCCCGACGGTGAGAAGAAGTCCGTCATAGGATCACTCCCACCAAAGTGATATGTACGCCACACATTTATGTAACAATGTACTCACCTAATGATTAACGAGAACTTTTCATGTACCTACCAATTGTACTATACTTCTACTACTCTACTACTACGCTTACTACTACTCTACTACGCTTCCTCCTACTACTCTACTATGTTTCCTCCTACTACGCTTACTACTACTCATAGTACTACTACCACTACTACGCTTACCACTACTCGTCCTACTAAGACTACGACTACGACTACTACTACTACTACCACGCTTCTTACTACTCCCCCTCCTACTACTATTACTCGTACTACTACGCTTGATACTACTTCTACTGCGCTTACTACTACTCGTACGACTATGCTTACTTGTACTCCTACTCCTAGTACCACTACTACTCTATATCACTCTTACATCAAACCTAAAAACTTAAAAATTCAAAAAGGCTTAACCGAGGCGGTTAACTTAGGGTAATCCTAAGTTAACCGCCTCAGTTAATATTAACCGTGGTGGTTTTCTTTAGTTAACCGCCATAGTTAATCCCGTCTATATATACCCGCTACCCCTCGCCCTAAAATTCAACTCCTCCGCGCGGCTGATTTCGTCCCTGAAGGGCTCCCGGATTTTCCCGCCGCCACCTCTGCCTCTCCGCTGCACCTTCCTCCACCTCTGCCCCTCCACCGCATCGCCTCTGCCTCCATGTCTAGGACCTCCACTGCCGGAACCCTAGCGCCGCCATCCACGCGCACCCGTTCTCCGACGGCTCTCCGTTCTCGGTCGGCGGCTATGCTAGCTCCGTCTCCCCCGTCTTCGGCTCCGTCTCCGTCACCGTCCCTGACCCCGACCTCCATGCGCCGCCACCGTGCTCCTTCCCTGAACCATGCTCCATCTCCGTCTGTCTCCGTGTCCGGCCCCGGCCATGGCCCCGCCACCATGCGCGCCTCTTCCTTTCCCGTGCTCGCCGGCGAGCTCGACCTCACCGACCTCTGTTGACGGTGGATATACCCTAAAATTCTACATTCAAACAGCGTCAACGGGCCTCGGATCCAAGGGAGAATAAATACAACATGAGCATATTTTATCAATAATGAGTTCCACTTGTACTCTTAGCTTGTGATTGCAGGGAACACCAAAACAGTGCAAAAGTGAGCAGTTAGGAGCTAACTACATGGTTCGGCCGAACCATGTCATGTTGCCCCAGGCCACCACCTTTCAACATGCTGCATACAACATCAAATGGAAGAGATCCAAGCCAAGGGTGGGCCCACCCATGGGTCGGCCAAATTGGCCATGGGGCCCACCTGGCTCTGGTGATGTGGCAGGATCCGTGTGACACTTTAAACAAGTCATTTCCTCCATCGGATCAACTTGTGCTTTCATTCAACGGAGGAGATCAAAGGCACACGGATTGAGGCATGAAACGAAGCAATCAAGACTGGACAAGTACCAGGGGAGACCCTATGACTGGTGCGGACCACACCTGGCCTGGCCCCACCCATCATAGTGGTCGGCCGAACCAGGTGGTGTGGCCCCCAGCCACCGACGTTCCCCACCGACTCCAAGCATGCTTCCCATGTGCTCAAATTGCCAAGACCGTCCATTTTGAGGCGGTTACAAGGCGGTGGATCTAAGGGTGGAGAGTTGAAGAGCACACGGATCGCTGACGTGGCATCCCTCCACTCTCCACTATAAATAGAGGCTGCCCACTCCTCTTCAAGGGACACTACACAACACAAGACAAGTCATAAGTCACAAGAGTTCTACTCTTTAGTAGTAGTATTAGTCTAGTGTCGGAGTTAGAGTCGAGTCGAGCTATGCTCGGAGTCTCCAGAGTCGTCTGCTGGAGAGTCTGGTATAGCTCTTGTACCTTTCCTTCTGTAAGACTTTACCTTTATCAATATATTATCTTTACTTTGCTTTACTAAGTCTCTACTTAGTGCATTACTATTCTTTATAGTATTGTTGTGTTTTATCTAAACTTATAGTTGAGTTATATTGGATAGTGATCCTGTAACCAGCTCACGTGTGTAGTTCATCACCTGTCATAGGGTGCTTTAGTTCTTGGTAGGCAACTAGAGTAGTAAGACTTAGTATAAGCGTGGTGCTTAGACTAGATGTTGCCTTTGAATGCCGCTTGTCGCATGGATTGTTTGTGGGTGCTAGGAGGTGGTGACAGCCCTGTCTAGTCTTAGTATCCATCCATGTGATTTAGGCAAGTTCTTAAAAGGTAGGCTCCTATAAGAGAATAGCCGCTTCGGGTAGAGGTTATATCCCCTACTGTCTCGCCTATTCTCTATACACCGGAAGTAAGGTAGCTGTCTTGATATACTTTATCTATTTGATAAGATAGTTCACAAGAGTAAAGTAAGTGTCATAGGAGTCTTATACTCACTCATTGTTCTCCCACCTAGCTATACTCACTAGTTAACTTTAGTTATCTCAAAACCTTGTCGTGTCTTGGTGTCATTACCCTTTCCTCTATATATCGATTTAGCCCCCTATTACTAGTTGATACTAAGTTGCTATAGACTTATGGATCTCTCTCTTTTTATTAATTATTCCTAGCAACCACTTTCCCTTGGGATAAAAATAAATAACGATACCTTGGAATACTCCCGAGTGAAGTGCTACAGCGGTATATTCTGTGCGCTTGCGGAATTATCCAATAGACATAAGAAATACCCCAGGGCACTTCGGGCGCCGTTATCAGAGATAGCCTAACATCCTGTCTCTGGTGGTTGTGCTAAGAAGTGTCAACAAGCATTTCTGGCGCCGTTGCCGGAAAAAGCATCAGTCTAGGAATATTAATAAAAAATTGAATCCGGAGTCTACTATCAATTTAGTCATCGATTAGTGTTAGGGGCTTACCCCTGTCTGTGTTTCTCGTTACTGTGAAGCTAGACATTGTATGAGCGGTTTTTAATTGCCGTTGAATTATATTGAAGATCCCGAGCAATTGTTGAGAAGAACTAGACGCTGTCAAGTTCCACCTCAAAGGTTCATTTCAGACCTGTATCCGTTCGAGGAAAGAGGCTTCGCATTATCAATCAAGGAAGCTATGGCCCAAAAGACCATCTCTGAGTTCTCTGTGCCATCCGCTGACAACATTGCCACCGGACCGCAGCTCAACTTTGGCGATGCTACCTTTGAGCTCAAGCCTGCACTCATCAACATGGTGTAAGCCAATCCATTCTTTGGGAAGCCGCATGAAGACGCCAATGCCCATCTCCAGCACTTCCTAGAGGTGTGTGGTACCTTCACTATCAAGAATGTCTCGGCTGACGCCATCCGTCTTCTCCTGTTCCCATTCTCACTGCTTGGGAAGGCGAATTAATGGTTTTATGCCAACAAGAGTGAAGTCACCACCTGGGAGAAATGTGCCAACGCTTTTCTCAAGAAGTTCTTCCCAATGGGCAAAACAAGCGCTCTCCGTGGAAAAATCTCAAGCTTCCAACAGCAAGCTGACGAGACGATTTCGAAGCATGGGAACATCTCCAGGAGTACATTCGTGCCTGTCCTCATCATGGGATTGAAGAATGGCTCTTAATCCAAGGTTTCTACCATGGGCTGACTGGATTAGCTCGTAGTCATCTTGATGCTGCCGCTTGAGAAGCATTCTTGCAACACAATGTCAAGGACGCCAAAGACCTCATTGAAAAAATGGTTATCAACCAAGGATGGAATGAGGAGCATCTCCAGCCCAAGAAAAGGGGTATGCACACCATTCATGAGGTGGACATGCTCTCAGCAAAAATGGATCTCTTGATGAAAAAGATCGAGGAAAGTTCCAAGAAGGAATAAGAGGCCATTAGACCCACTGCCACCGCACGAGCAATCGAATCTGATCCATGGTGCGAGGTATGTGGTGGAGAAGATCACTCGAGCAATAACTGTCCCGAGACGAATGAGGAAGTGAGCTTCATCAACAACAATAACAACAATGGGATTCGACCCCAGCAACAAGGAGGATGGAACTCGCGCCCCTTCTACCAAGGAAATCAAGGTAATTGTTACAGCAATAATTTCAATAATTCTTATGGTAACCAACCTTCTCTTAAATATCTTATTTTAGGCCAATCTAAAATTAATGATAGCATAAACAAGAAAATAATGGCTAATGATAAGATTCTTGAAAATCTTAATGAGAAAATGGATAGCTTTAACACTACTATGAAAAATCAATTGAGCTATAATAAAATATTAGAAAGCCAATTAGATCAAATAGCAGCAGTTGTCCCATCATTTGAACAAGGTAAGATCCTAGGAAAACCTGAGGAACCAATTGAGGGTGTTAACTTAATTTTCACGAGGTTTGGTAAGCCTCCGGTTAGGCAAAACCCGGGTTGTCTTCTTGATCCGCCATTCATGGCCAAGAAGAGTGATCCCGGCCATCCTACCATCACCTGCGAGATCGGGCTACACACCTTCAACAACGCCTTCTGTGACCTTGGACCTGGAGTGAACATCATATCCAAGGTAATGTATGAGAATTTGCTAGGGGAACCTTTGTACCCCACTTTTGTCAAATTGCAGATGACCGACCAATCAATCCGGTTCCCCGAGGGATTGGCAATGGACATCCTTGTCAAAGTTCAAGATGAATACATCCCCGCCGACTTCATCATTCTCGACATGGGGGCCGATGAAGAAGTCCCCGTCATCCTGAGAAGACCGTTCCTCAACACCGTGAATGCCATCATCTACGTGGGATCCGGCCAAGTCCACTTCCAACTCCTAGGTAAGAGAATTAAATGTCCTTTCAATGGTTATTAATCGATGCAACAGGCAAGAAAGAATCTGTGGAGAAACAAACCACAATATGCACCCCGCCGAAAGAATCAACCGCCAAGGTCCAAAAAGGCCGAACTGGTAAGTAAGGTTGAGGTGGTAAACAAGGCGAATTCCGCTGAATCACAAGCACCAACCAAGAAGGAATGGCGGAAGAAAGAGGTGCAACCATCACGGTCCCCGTCTCCAGGACCGATCGAAGCACCCGAAGAATAAACCCGAAATGGAGAGGTCCTGCTTTACAGACATAAAACATGGAGCCCTTACTGGTAAGGTAAATCAGTATTTATCTCATATTTAATTTCTACATTTCAATTTTTGCATTTTCCTGCATTGCATTTCATGTTTAATTTTATCAATAATTTATTTCGACAAAATAAAATAAGTAGATGAATAAAACTTGAAAAAGATTATTTCTGCTCACACCTGAGGTGGTGGGACCACCTAGGTGGGGTCGGCCGACCCCACCATGGGGCCCACCCACCTCTGGTGGTGTTGGCCTGGTGTCCTGATCATGCTCCTAAAATTTGAACACCAGCTCCTTTTGAATTTTGGTCGACCATTCTTTTGTCATGACCACTCTCATATGCTTCAAGGAGAATCCAACACCCACATCCATCCAAATTTTGAAAAGTGGACACTTTGGCATGCATGAGTGCTCCCATGGTCTATGGGAATCACTTTAAACATGTCCCCACTTTTGTCATTCACCTTTCACTTTCACAAAACACTAGATAAAGGAATCTCTGAATTTTTCAAACTTTTGGTCCGCCACTAGTTTGTGCTTTGCTGAACAAAGCAGCACACATTGTTTAAATCTCAAAAGTGGACCAAGGGTGGTTCGGCTGACCCATGATCAAAGCCTGGTCTGCAGAGTTGTGTTTGAATTTAAATAGATTCCCTGACCAGAGCTAAAATCAATTCTGATCATGACAAAGTGGGTTCGGCCGACCCATCAATAAAGCCCTATCGGCAAATTTGAATTTAAGATCACCTAGATTCCATGTCCAAAGGAGAAAACAACAAAAATTTGGCCATGGGGGGGGGTCAGCCGAACTGGGCCTAGTGGCCTGGCCACCAGCCCTTCTCCCCCTATAAATACCCTTGCATTGTGTGCTCAAATCCACACCCAAACCAGCTGAATCTTCTCGAGCCCACAATCTCCCCTCTTCTCTCCATTTGAGCAAGATCTTTCTCAAGTTTAGTTTAAGTTTAGCCACTCAAACCAAAAACCCAAAAATATTGTAGTAGTAGGAGCTTGTCTCACTCTCATCTTTGCTCTCAAATTCTTATTTGTGGAGGTAACCATACCCCGCAAGGACTGCTAACAGTGGGATAGCTAACGCTAACGCTAACGGTAATCCCTATTGTTGTAGTGTGTTCTTGTGTGAGCTCATTGTTGCAGGATGAAGAAGTTCTCCTCCGCACTCAAGAAGGACAAGAGTGTCATAGGGAGTTCCTCCCGACGACCCCGCCATGATGAGGATGAAGGAAGAGAAGCTCCACCAAGAAGAAGCTTTGGAGTGCCTTCCGAGAGGACATTCGACCCCGAGAGCGGCCTCATGCTAAATCAAGAAGAGTACCAAAGGTACACCTCCATCCGACACCGAGGGTATGAACACATCGGCATCATCGACCCTGTCCTTTTGGACAGCACAGGTATGACCGCGGAATTCAATACTATTTTCAATACAATCGGTTGGGGAAGCTTTTGGGAAGTGCAAGAACTTGGAATAGAAAAGCTCACCATTGAATTTCTATGCTCTTTACAAGCCAATGAAAATAATGTCTACTTTCGCATGTTCAACCAAGAGTATAATTTAACATGGGGAGTTTTTAGCATGGCACTTGGCTTTGATAATGACTGTCATCTAGACCTTGTTAATGCAACAAGAAGATTTGATAAAGCTAAATTTTGGAAAGCTATAACAGGATCTAATGATTGCTCTGATCTTGAAACCAATGAAATCCATAATCCTACTTTGCGCTTGATCTGCTATTGGATGGCTATAACTTTTCTTCCTAGCTCTAATGTGCAAGTTCTTTATAATAATGAATTAAGACTGCTCTATGCCATGCCAAAGAAAATAAAAGTTTCACCTGCTAAGATGTTAGTCCACTTTTGGCTTGGTATTTTCCATAGAATCGAGCCCATATTCTTCACTTCTTTTATCATTCGCATTGCGGAAACAATGGACTTGCCAGATGGAAAACATTACTTTGAATACATTGCTTCTCCTAGAGATGTTGTAACCGAAGTTTCTTCATAAGCACTCAAGTCCTAAAAAGAAATGAAAATGGTGATATAAAAATGGTTTATCCCGGCCATAGAACCGAAATCTCTCTCCCTTGTGAGAGGCATCGGTTGTATGCGCTGCGCATACTAACCATAAATTGGGACCGAGAGGCAAGAAGCCAAAATGTTGCAGGACCAAAAAGGGTGATAAGGGGCATGTCACAAGCCGTCCAATTTGAGCAAGGTGGCACATCACGAGCTGCAGGGAGACATGAAGAAGAAGGCGACGTGGCAAGTTCCATGGACATTTCAAGGTCCATGGAACGGCCTCAACAGCACACTCCAAGAGTGCGCACTCCCCGTCCGTCCACACGGGCGAGGGGCCGTCGAAGGTAAGGGTCGGAAATGGATCAACTCATCAATGACATGGGCGCAATGCAAGTTGAGCAAGATGCAACTCTAAATATGGCACAACAAAATGCTCAACTATTGCAAGCTATCCAAGACGAAGAAGCACAACGCTGGGCGGGATGGTTCCAATACTACCCGCCACCACAATGAGCAAAAGGACAAGCTTGGGCGAGATCCTCTCCCCCACCAAGGTAAGTATTCTATCCTAGCTATTTACATTATTTTAATTTATAGCATATAAAAAAATGCATAAGATAAAAATACCAAAAATATTTCCCTTATTTCCATATGTCTCATGAATATTTGTCTTCCTCATGGAAATGATGAATAGTTGCTCTGTTAATGTTTCTTTAACGCCTAGTTTACAACTTAATATTTCTTTGAGTATGGATTACTTGGCTCATTTAAATCATCATGAACCTGAAAACTTTATGGATGCTAAGCACTAGAACTAAGTCTAAATTGTTGTGAGATATGATATAGTGAAACAAGAGCTACTATAATACTGTTCTAAGCATGCATGATTACTGGAGATTTATTTATAAATCAATCAAAACCTTATTGTTCCTCAATGGTGATAAATTCCTACCATAGCCATATATGTTACACATGTCTAAAACCTTCCATTTAACCTATTTGCTTTGTATTGAGTGTTGTCAAGTCTTGTTGATCCTTATTGAGAGTCTTATCATGCTCCAAAGATTAAGATCACGTACACACCACATATATACATGCTACTTCTACACTGGAAGTACGCAACCACATGCCTTTCATTTTCACCAAATAAATGCTCCATGTGTTAAAGTCATAGAAAATCTCTCTTAATCAACATGGTAGTAGAGATAAAAGGCAATGCAAAATGAAAATAAAAGAAAGAAAGATGGACACAAGCGAGTGCATAGAAAAGAAAAGAAAAATATTTGAGCAAGTCTAGGCTCATAAATAAAAGAGAAAAATGATAGCCATGTCCCTAAAATTTATTAGAGAGAGATACAATTCAAATAGAGGAGCATTATATTCCATCATCATCCACACACTTGCACATCTTGATCTAAGGGCATGACACTTCTCTCTTTGGATCCAAGCTTTGACTCTATAATATATGCAAAGTAAGTATGCCATATTCTTTCATTCCTACCATAAGCTCCACATAAGCCATTTTTAGAAGTAGGATGATAAAGAGAAGGCAACATTTACTTTATGCCTTTCTAAGGAATCATACATCATTTGAGTGACATGAGAGAACCATATGAGGAACATTAAGTTGTCTTTTGCAAAACATTGCTAAAACCTCCAGTATAAAACTTGCAAAGAATAAGAAAGGTAGTGCTCAAGTTAAACTATTCTGTCTCTCAACCTCCTAAGGCAAAGGAAAAGTCATTAGCCCCATAAAGGACTAAGGTGAAATGGGTGAATTTCTATAGCCAATTTTTCCATTCAAAAGAGAAGTATATAGTTGTACACATGGTATTATTGAAACATGAACATTGTACCAACTCCTGATCCACCGAGGCTAAGTTTAATTATTTGCTCGGGACGAGCAAAGGTTAAACTTGGGGGATCTTGTTGACGGTGGATATACCCTAAAATTCCACATTCAAACACCGCCAACAGACCTCGGATCCAAAGGAGAATAAATACAACATGAGTATATTTTATCAATAATGAGTTCTACTTGTACTCTTAACTTGTGATTGTAGGGAACACCAAAACAGTGCAAAAGTGAGCAGCTAGGGGCTAACTACATGGTTCGGCGAAACATGTCATGTTGCCCCAGGCCACCACCTTTCAACATGGTGCATACAACATCAAATGGAAGAGATCCAAGCCAAGGGTGGGCCCACCCATGGGTTGGCCGAACTGGCCATGGGGCCCACCTGGCTCTGGTGATGTGGCAGGATCCGTGTGACACTCCAACCAAGTCATTTAATCCATCGGATCAACTTGTGCTTTCATTCAACGGTGGAGATCAAAGGCACACGGATTGAGGCATGAAACGAAGGAATCAACACAGGACAAGTACTAGGGGAGACCCTATGACTGGTGGGGACCACACCTGACCTGGCCCCACCCATCATAGGGGTCGGCCGAACCAAGTGGTGTGGCCCCCAGCCACCGACGTTCCCCACCGACTCCAAGCATGCTTCCCATGTGCTCAAATTGCCAAGACCATCCATTTTGAGGCGGTTACAAGGCGATGGATCCAAGGGTGGAGAGTTGAGGAGCACACGGATTGCTGACATGGCATCCCTCCACTTTCCACTATAAATAGAGGCTGCCCACTCCTCTTCAAGGGACACTACACAACACAAGACAAGTCACAAGTCACAAGAGTTCTACTCTTTAGTAGTAGTATTAGTCTAGTGTGGGAGTTAGAGTCGAGTCGAGCTATGCTCGGAGTCTCCGGAGTCGTCTGCTGGAGAGTCTAGTATAGCTCTTGTACCTTTTCTTCTGTAAGACTTTACCTTTATCAATATATTATCTTTAGTTTACTTTATTAAGTCTCTACTTAGTGCATTACTATTCTTTATAGTATTGTTGTGTTTTATCTTA